>BJBW01000483.1:66299-292350 GCA_004320125.1 Scolopax mira | reverse complement strand
CTCCCCCAGCCCCGCGCCACCGGGAGGACGACCCCCCCCCACCAGCCCCGCACACCCTGCCCCCCGCCCCGCCAGCAGCGCTAGGCCACGGGCGCCCCCGCCCCGCTCTCCCCGCCGCCCCCGGCCGCGCAGCACCGCCGCCCCGCATCCCCTCCTGCGCCACCGCCCCAGCGCCCCGCCGCCGCCGCCCGGCCCCTCCCGCCCCGTACCTGCAGAAGAGGAGGAGGAGGCGGCGGCGCCGCAGGCGCTGGCTGCGGAGCCGGAGGGCGGCGGCGGCTCCGGGGGGAGAAGGGGAGGGAGGGCGCCGCTGCCTCCTCCCCTGTCCCCCCGCCGGGCTCGGCGGTCCCTGGCGGCCGGTGTCTCCGCGGGGGCGGGAAGAGGCGGCTTCGGCCCCAGGGCGCTGGCGGCGGCGGTGGCTACATGGAGCTGCGCGCCCCGCTACGCAGGGAGGCGCCCGGACGGGCAGCGCGGCCGCAGCATCGATGCGCGGGGTCAGGAGGGCGGCGGCGGCGGCTCCCCCCGGCGCACTCACCCCGGAGCCGCCCGGGCCCCGCTCTCGGCTCCTCCCGCCGCCTCCGCCGGGCTCGTTATTGACTTTCAGGAAAACTCCCGACGTCACTGGCTCCCCCCGAGTGTCTCCCCCTCCGCGGCGGCGGCGGCGGCAGCAGCGGCGGCGGCATCCCCAGCTCTCGCGAGAAGCGCGGCGGGGACGGGGGGGGGCCGCCAGACAGAGCGCGGGGAGCCAGACAGAGGGGGGCGGCTGAGGTGAAGGTGGGGGGGCCGGCGGCGGGAGGGGGGGAGCGGGGGAGGCGAGGCGAGGCAGGCGGGGGCGGGAGCCGGAGCCGAGCGGGGCGGTGTATCCCGTCCCGTCCTTTCCCTTCCCGCCGCCGCTCCGCGGGTGGGATCGGGAGGATGGAGGGATGGAGGCGGCCGCGGCCGCCGGCACCGGGCGCCCTGCCGCGCCTGGGTCCCTTCACTTTAGACTGAGGGCCGGTGCCTGCCGGGCCGGCAGACCGACCGACCGACCGCGGCCGGGAAGCAGCCGCCGGGGGCCGCGGAGACGGAGCTGCCGCTGCCCCTCTCGGGAGCAGAAATCCCGCCGCTGCCCCGCTCCCCGCCGGAGCCTCCTCGGCAGCAGCACCTCTCCTCGCCAGGCCCGGCGTCCCCGCTTTTATTTCCTTTGTTCTCGCACTCGTGCATTCACCTACTCCCCCGTTCCGCCCGGGGCCGTCCGCTTAGCTCTGCGCCTTCCCCCGAGAATAAAGCTACCCGTTAGGCAGCGGGAAGCTGAAACTCATCCCGCGCCGAAGCGCTTAGTGGATGCACCGGCCTCAAATATTGCTAAATTACCTGCAGGCTTTGAGTTATCCCCGCAGGTACACGCACGCCCAGAGGAGCCTCACGCCGCCGTTCGTCGGCTCGTGCTTCTCTGGCTTTTTCCCGCTGCCAGCGGCGTGTAAGGGGTGCCAGCCGGGCAGCCCTGCCGCAGGGGGCCGAGCGCCGTGCCCCCGGGGGGGGAATGCGCAGGCTGGGGAGCCCCGGCCCCGCACGGTCCCGCAGCGCTAATCGGAGTGCGAGGTTCATAGGTGCGGTGCCCTCAGCGCCTTGTTTTGTACGGCTAAGTGGCTGTGTGTACACACGTGGGTTTAGTGCACGTAAATATGCTTTCTGTCATTCGTGGCTTAAATAATGCGCGCAGGTTAATGTTCTGCATCTGTTACACACTCAGCTGACACTGACTTGTGTCAGAACAAACAAAACAAACAAAAAAAGGAGACATATTTCTGATTGCTTGAAATACAGCTGCTTGCACTGTTTCATCAGGACAGATTCTAGAAATGGACGTGAAGACATGAAGGCGTTCATCAAAGTTACATTTAAAAAAAAAAAAAAAACAAAAAACGTTTCTTTAGGATGTACCCCATATTTATTTTTTAAGTTTTCCCTACCTTCCTCTACAAGCATTTGAAACATCAGTGCTCCTTTTCCCTGTGCCGCCACAGGGCTGTGGAGAGTCTTTTCCGACGATCTAAATAATCATGTGAGTTGGCACAGGGCTGGAGAGTTGCCTCCGGGGGCAGCGAATCCTTTCCCCGCTGCAGCAGGCAACCACACCGATAATCCCATTCATAAATCTGCTGAGTTTCCTCTCACAACTGTGAAGTTTGTTTGCCGCACTGTTCTTACTAGCAAGCTGCAGTCTAAGCTCTCCATCCCACTAATTCTAAAAAAAAAACCAAACCCAAATTTATTATGTATTTGGTCAATGCATCTTTTTGAAAAAGAAGCTTAAAAGTACCATGCCAAGCATTACTTCCTTTCCCGGAATTTACCGCTTAGTTGTCGTCTTTCTCAGAAACACTTTACTAAAGGGAGTATCTTATCTACTATCAATATTTACCTAAAGCTATAGTATCAATTATTAAAATACGTTTCTTCACTAATGTTTCCTCTGATGGCTGTTGCTGTGCTGCTCCTGAAAAACTCAAGGTGTGGTAAGTAGTTCTTGGAACGTGCCTTCTGTTTGCTGTGGTTCCTCCAGAGGACGAG
Source organism: Scolopax mira (assembly GCA_004320125.1). NCBI lineage: Eukaryota > Metazoa > Chordata > Aves > Charadriiformes > Scolopacidae > Scolopax > Scolopax mira. The sequence goes on along the minus strand of BJBW01000483.1, from coordinate 289,800 downwards.
GGACCTGAGGCAGGATGGAATGTGCCTGGGCAGTAGCTGGTGGCCTGGCCATCAGCTGGGCAGATGCCAAATGCTGAGTGTCAAATCCGGGCCCACAGAAGGTCGTGGTATTTGATCTCAATGAGATCGGGAATTTCTGTTGCATCCCTGCTACGTGTTGATCCCTGCCACTAACAATTGCAAGTTTCTTATTAGTGTATTTATATAGTGGATCATCTTCGTTTATTCCTCCTAATTTTCAAAAAGCCACCTGTGAGGTATTTCTTTTATCATGACAGCAAGTTTGCTTGAATTTATAAATTGATTCTTGGTGTAAATCACCCCGGAAAATCTGTCATAAAAGCACATTTGTTTACATCTAAAAAGAAATCTACCAAGGTAAAAGTATAAATAAAATATTAGAGAGGATAATATTTATCTACAAGGAAAGATAGTTTTCTATATTTTTATTTTGTTACAAATTGCTGAAAAAGAAACAGTGGGCTGAAACCTATCATACTGATCTGGAGACTAAATTTATTTTTTAGCAATACACCATTAGGATAATTTTATCTATGCAATATGGACAGCTAATCACGGACAAATCATTTTTTTGCTCCATATGACTTTAAAATCTAATTCACCATCATCTTCTCAGAAATCAAAAATCATTGCTCTGTTTGGAAATTCATATTTCCTAGCTACCCCCAAGGTTTTGATGCTGCTCAGTTTTATATATTGACCTTGATGTGCTGAATCAAACCAGTCATATTTTGTATGGATTGTTAAATGTGCTATATAAAAATTGCTAGTGTGCAACAGTTTTTATTTTCCTTCTTAAAGCATATAATCACTTTACTGCTTAGTATCTTCCTCCAAAGCTTCAGAATGATTTCTTGTAAAGAGTTAATCACTGTAAATTGGGCAGAAATGACCTTTTCCTTAATAACCAAATAGAGGCATACCTCTTTCAGAAATAACATGGCTGTGATGTACATACTGTGAACATAATGAGGTTGTAGGTTCTGCAGAAATGACATCATTTTCAGATTAATTACAATGTGACATGAATTTAATGAACATATTACAACATATGCTAATGAAGAAAATCTCAGAATTCACATGAGAAAGACAATATGACTTCGTGTAAATTCAGGAGAAAATGGGAATTTCTGATATTACATGTTTGAAGTACAGAATCCTGAAACAAACAGAATAAAACCCATTCCAACAAATTCCAATGACAATTCATCTATACTGACACTGCCAAGAAGGCTAATAAACTTCTATACGATCACTCGTAATCATGCTTTCAACAGAAACTAAAGGGAAAACCAACAGATGACCTTTATAAATTCTGTCCATTCTAAGGCAAAAAAAGAATGTACCTTTTGTTTCATTTAACATATTTATGTTGAGTGTTGTCACAACCAGAGTGATAGTGTCGAAGATTACAGAGGTACATATGCTGAAAATAAATAGTTAAACAGGGTAAGATTCTGCCTTCCCAATTCTCTCTGCCTCTACAGATTACATTGCCTTCACTTTTATTCCATTCCTTGTACTTATGTCAGATAATAAACTTGTTTCCATGTAAGAATGCTTTTTTAAAAAAAATTAAATCATCCTGAAATGTAGCAATTAAAAAAAAAAAGTCAAAAAAGGACAGTAGGTCAGATGATATCTCTGGTTTTAAACTCCTTATTACTGTTTGCCTTGTTATTCTTTGAAAAGCACACACAAATATCAGTAGAAACCGACTGCCAGGAGAGCAACAAAAGTGATGCTTAAAATATATATTATACATTTTGTTACAGTGAAGTTAAGGTGCTGCCTGCAAAAATTGTGGCTTAAGTGTTACATTTATATCTAGTTCTTTACAAGCAGAAACATCTATTAATGGGCTTAAACTCAGCTATTCAGAAAGGTGAACACGTTCAGCTTATGTTGAGCTGTGATTCTGGATTCTCTGTATTGTCATAGGCACACAGGCACTTCAGGACTTTAACCACTGCCATCCAATGTAGCTGTCTCTCATGACAATTGGATTCCTCACAAGAAAGAGCTCATTGTAAAGCTGCAGAGTTCAGACAAGCCATGTACAAAAAACATGGGCAGGGGATGTTGCAGGCCACTGGACACTGGGAAGAAACAGAACTTTTTTGTGGTCAGTTGGATTTTACAGTGCATTTATTTCCCCTTTCTTCTTCACATCCACTTCTAAATAACTTTATTGCTTTTATCTCTTTCTCCTTTGTCATTACTCTATTTGAGTCTTGGTTAATGGGGTTTTTTTTTTTCATTTTTGCCTCAGAGGGCCATATCCTACCCTATGTCCCTGGATATTTGTCATATATTTGGGTAAAAAACATTAGAGAGTCCTTCATTTATTTCTAATATATAAAGAGTTGAGAAAACAAACAAACAACTTGGACTCTAGATTTTGCCTCTGCAGGCTGTATTTAGTTAAACATTCCACTAGTTCCATGAAACTCCTTCAAAATCAGCTGCCAGTAGCTGGCTGAGCTGAACCAGGTTGCTGAGTGGTTCCTACATATGTTGTAAAAATTATCTGGACACAGAAAGTTCTCCTTTCTGCAGATGGTCACAGTTCATCAGTGCTTACAGAAGGTACTAATATATAGCCTGTTGTTGTTATTATTATTATTATTATTATTATTATTATTATTTTAGACCTGCAGGGTGTAGGCTATCTGTGAACAGCCACTAAAGCAAGATAGCAATAAAGGAATTATTATTCTGTCCACCTACATTTTGCTGAGCAGCACTATAATTATGCTGAACACAGTACAGACTTTAGATAAAAGACTGTGTAAATATCAGTTGATAGCATTTATTTTACAGCATGTTATTATTGCTTTATTATTTATCCTCTGAAGATCTAAAAAAGTGTTTTCCTTCCACTTCTTTCCCGTACTCCCACGCACTGGAGCTCTACAAACACAAAGGAAGGCACATGCCCTACCCCAGTGACCTTACCCTGCTTTGAAACCAGATATGACAGTAAGGATGACAAACAACGGGAGGGAAGGATGGGAAGAGGGCAGTAAGATTACACAGTTGCACAGTTTAGCTATATGCTTAACTTGATGTATAGGCCTTCAGCTGAACTTGGAAATTTTTCCTCAGTGAGAAAATAGTTTCCATGGTGCACAGATTTATCTGAGGGAGGTCAATCTACTACAGAAGCAACCTGCAAAAAAAGAAAATGCCAGCCTTTCTGCCTGAGCTTTTTTCTCCCTCTCTTTCCTATCCTATTTTAATTTCATCACCACAGATAAAATATGTCTTTGAATAAAATTCTGCAATTACCAGCATACAGTGCTGGTATTCTCACGCAGAATCTTATCTGTGTCCCGGTCTCACTTAATTGAAGTCAATGAGAAAATGCCAGTTGAGGCCAGTTAGGAGGATCAAGTCTGTAATGCATGAGCAAAATCAAGGAGAACAAAGCTTAATGGAGAGAGAGACTGAATTTTAAACAAATGTCTTCTCTTCACAGGTTTTGTGACTAGGGAACTTTTTCACACATGGTCCTGAGAGGGTCATGGCTGCCTGAAGAGTTAGAAAGGAACAGCTGAGGAGAAAGCTGGCTGCTAGTGGAGGGAAGGGAAGCCATCTATTGTCAGGCTTGGTCCAGATCTTTGCCTTTATTTAGAATGTTCCTCTGGTTTTGGCAAATCATTGAGTTCTCAGTGGTAGAGTGCACCTTACCCTCTCAGTGTGTTACTTGGAGCACCCTCCTGTGCCCCTCACTGCCATGCAGATTTCACAGTGTGATTTGCTGGATGGCTTCCCTACTGTGTCAATCACCTGATTTGTAGCTGAGATAGCCCTCTGTCTTTTCAATCTGTAGGAGAGTGGCTGAAGCATGAGGATATTGTTTTAGTGACACCAACAAAAGTATTCCACTAGACTAGACTGATGACTACCCTTATTGCCATATGCTACCCTTGATCCATTACATGTCAGAAAGTACCTGCACTTTCTGGAAACTAAGCTGTGACATGAAATCAAAGAATTAGCATGAAAGTTTTGAAAATGAAGACAGATTGGGGTTGCAATAACATGGACCTCCTCAGATCTGATAAGTATGTTCTTGTTAATAATGAAATATAACGAGGTACTAAAATATTAATAGACCATTCATTAATAGTCTTCAGAACTGAAGGACAGATTGCCTCAAAATTACAATAGTTTGGCTGGTTTAACTGGAAATAGATCTGCCTTTGTACAAGCAAAACTAACAAAAGATAATGCTGAATCTGTATACCTTCACATATACCTAGTGTGTATAGGTATCTGGTATGAAATAAGAGGAATGGCTACAGGAAGATTTTTCTGCCAAATTTGTTAGCAATCTGTTTAGTAAAACTTCAAGATAACATAAATCTGATCAATTATCGACCTCTTTATAACTTTATTTATCATGAGATGAAGGGAAAAAACATGTGCATTAGCAAAGAATGGCAAGTTGTAACTAAGTGCAAGAGACAAAAGTATTCACCCATCCTCACATAATGCCAAGATTTGAAGAGGGTGCTCCTGAGCAGATGGTTTAACAGACTAAAGCATTAGTTTGCTGATCCTCCATGCTTGCTAATTAATTCTTCAGTTTACTAGGATTTAAGATGATTGTTAAAAACAAGGCTTCTCTTAAAATAAACTTTAGGTAAATTTTATAAAATGTTATTAAGACTAAAATGGCTATAACAAAAATGTTCTGCATTTTCTAGAAAAGACATTAATTATCTTGATGTCCTAAGTAATATCCTTAACAATTCTGTCTCTGTAATTTTCTTCTTGTAAGAATTTGCTTTTGTCTTCCTAGCTAATTAATCCTCTGACTTCCTGTTGACACTCTTGGGTCAAGATTATGTCCTTGACTTCTGTGAAAATGGCATGTACATATCCATGGGAAGCATGTAATCTTTTGTAACAAAATTGTCCCCTCCCCTTAATTGTTTTAAACCCATTACCATACAAAATGTAAAAATTGAAGTATCTCCTTTATTGTTTTTAAAGTCATTGTCATTCTGAACAGTTAGGATTTCACGTAGTAATTTATTTCAGGTTAACATTAAAATGATGAATACTCATTAAATATATTAAAATGCAGTATTGTAGAGTAGCTTGCTGTTGATTAGATTTAGACAGCAGGCAGATAATTAATTTATTTCAGACTTAATTTTTATAGCAGTTTTATAAACTGGACACCAATCTGAAGATACAGCAAAACTCCACCCATCAGAAACTATGGAATTTATACCACAGAATTGGAAAAAAGAATCAAGAAAAAAATATTATGTAAAATAACACTTTACAAAGTAGGAAGAAAACAAAATAGCACTATGAAAATAAGTTCATCACTTACTAAAGCAAAGGTATAAATTTTGAAGCCCCATCCATTGTTGCCTGCGAAGAGGTGATCCATGCTGATACTAATGGCCTTTGAAAATTGAGAGTCAACTTTGAGAATGCCTTGCCAGTCAGCTCATATTGTCTTAGATGAAGGTCCTCTTCCATTGTCTTGCTTTTCCACGGGAGGCACTGTGGAATTCTGCATTTGATTTTTGTGTCCTATTTGTTACACGTGTGTTTGTATACATTTTGTGATACCTTTCTTCAGGTAGAGGTTTGGATTCACTGGTTATAATTCAGATTTTTATGTTATCTCTGTAACTGTTCCTTCTGTCAAAAGCATTATTGGTTGTTTGCTATGTTAAAAACTCTTGGCAGTTTCCCTTTCAGAACAACAGATAAGAATTCTTATTACTGTTGTAAGGAATTCATAACTTGCCTCATTCTATAATCTATCCATCTTGTAAACCAAGAAAAAGCTATTATTAAAGATGATTCAAGGGTGAACTTTTTAGTAAGCTGTCAGTATGTTGTCTTCATAGAACCAGTCTTCAGCTCCTTTCAAAAAGTAATTTTCTTATCCAAAATAAATGCAAGGAATTTTGAAATAGTTTTAATATATCCTTAACAGAGAATCTACACTGAGGCCACCAAGAATAAAACATGTATTTATTTACTTGGTCTCTAGATTGAAATGAAAGTAATACAATAAGCTGCTCATGGTGAATTAATGCTAGTAAACTGGAAGTATTAATTTTAATAATTTTAGATAGGTGGCTTATTATCATATTAATTAAAGCAGTACTATAATACTATCTCCAGCTAGTTCTCATATTTTAAAAGCTGCTGAGAGAATTAAAAATAATTTAAAAATGAATGATCTTATGTTGAAATCTTACTTTATAGTAAAAGATTATAGTCTGATCTCTTTAAGAAAGGAAGAATTAAGATGTCATACCATGTAAAATATTTTTTCTGTGTAATAAATTATGGTAGAGTAATTATAGTACTCTATGGAATACTGTATAATTCAACATATAAAGGCAAAGGTATTTTTTGTGTGTCTTTAAGAAGATCTGGGGAATGAAAACTGGGAGGAGACAAACTCAAAATGGAAGCATAGCTTTAGTTGTGAGGACTATTACATTTTGGAACAAAATTTAAATGGAATTATTTCAGTAATGTGTGCTAGATTCTCTGTTACTTTAGATCACGTTTAAATACCCTTGTTCAGCTCACCTGAAATTATACTCTTGATGAAGAAATTAGGGAAATGCTGAGGTTTGCATTAACTCTGCAGTCCAGATTGATGATCACAGTAGGTTTTTCTGATACTAAAACCTGATCTTGTGAACAGTTTGGTTTTTTTCCTTTGAACGCCAGTATAGTCATCTGGAGACAAATATCAGCTGCTAAACACAGACAAATAATTAAAAAAAAATCCCATGAGTACTGGAAGTGATGAATCTGTGATTCTTTATGGATTAACTCTGTCCTATTTCCCACACTTCTTGATTCCAGCTGCCTTGCAGATCCCTAAAAATCTCAAGCTCTCAATCTTCTTCAAGAATACACTAAGTTCTCTCTTTGTACCCAAGATCACTGTGATTCCTCCAGTTAATACTTCAGACTTTGCCATATAGAAAACACTTCTAGGCCAGGGCTCCTCCACTCCATGGCCAGTTTTCATGACAATTTTAGGAATTTACTCTCTCTGAAACTTTCACCTCTCTTTGAAACTTGTTTGGAAGAAAGAAAATAGATAAAAAGCTATTAGAAGAGAAAGGACAGACATGGAGGCAGATGGGCATAAAGACAGACAATGCAAGAATTTACTTAGATTCCAGGCTGAAAATGATCAGAAAAGTTGTCCTTATATATCTACTTGACTTATCATAAGTGAAATTGTAATGATAACTTCAAGAGGCTGAGACTACTCAGATAAATATAAATTCTAGGAGAGGTCCTATGCATCTACTCCATGTTTTGCATCCAGTACATGACAGTACCAGAGTATTAAATGCCATTTTACTCAAAAACCAAATTCAGTCTTTTCCTAGTTGAACAAAACAGCTCTATTTACTGCACATAGCAATGCTACACAACAGTTTTGGGCAGTGTCAGGGAGTAGAGAATAGAAGGTTATATTTAGAGCTCTGAGAATATTAGGGAGTCAAAATCTGATTGCCAACCTTGTAACTTGATCTACAGATCTGAAATGTGCATATGGTTGATATTTTTCAATTACATAGCATTTATTTCTGGAAGTCTTTTCACTTTTGTCCCTTTTTGACCTGAAAAATGTTTTTGGCATGGCCTTAGGCTGAAATTTAAAATGAACAGGAAACATTTAACTCCCTTCACTATCCAACAGGGCTGGCTATCAGAAGGTTCTCCAACTATAATACCTCCTTATGAATCACTAGTACAGGACTGTAATTATAGTAAAATCTTTTTACTTTTTAATACACAAAAAAAGAAAGAGATTGTGAGTTGAGAAAGTGCTTTGTACCATATTTTTCATTGGGGTTATCTATTTGACAGTAACTTTTTAATCATAGTTAATTACAAATGATTCATCAGAATGTTTTAAACTCTACAGAAATGTTTAAATAACTCACGGCTCTTGCTGCATAGTAGTACTTTAAAATATTACACTCATCACAAAACAGAAGAGTAAATGCACTTAACATTTGTTCTTATCTTCTTGAAGCAAGTTATAATCTGATTCCATTGAATCATCTACAAAACATAACACTACTAATAAACCTCACCTAGGCTGTAGCTTTATAAAATTTTTACCATTTGTCTTGAGTCCAGGTTGTTTATTCCTCACTATCCTTCATCTGTGCAAATCAATTCTATGCAAATGAGCCTGCCATTCCCACAGTGTTTTATTTTCCACTTTACAGTTGTGAAGAAAGTTAGAAAAACTTTCCAAATCAGTCTAAAGGCCTGGCCTTGGATCTGTGTAAGCTATAGGTTAAAATTCAAATAGATTTTTCCATTGTCCCAGTTTGGTATGTTTGGTACATTGTCCATTGGTACGTTTATTTGTTTCAAAAGCGTTTTAATTAAGAATTGCTATAGGAACTCTTGAGCCTGGCTATAGGGTTACAGATAATCATGGGAATGAGAAGAAAATGGATTTCAGATCTCTACTCCTGATTAAACTTCCCTACTGCACATTTAGAAGTCTAAGTTATGATACTAGTTAGAAGGTGAATTCCCTAAGGGTTTCTCTGTCGTTAATGGAGTCCTGCCCTAAATCACCTTCCTGAAGAACCTGCCTATCTCCTTTCACTTTGTGGGTGGTCTCAGCAGATTCGCTTTTTAATTCAGAAATGTAATTTGAGTGTCTAAAATTACACAAGATGAATGTTGTCTTGCTTCTACCTGTCAATTCCACAGCAATTTCTTCAATTTTCAAGGAATAATTTGATAATAGAGAATTCTGATACAGAAGGAAAGAATGTTTTAGTCCTGTGCTAATTGCTATCTTGATTCGTTTCTTAGATTATGCTGCACCAAAATAGATGTCCTGATAATAAACCATTGTCACTCTAGGTTAGAAGAAGTGATAAACCCTTTATTCTTAAGCCTTTTCAGTGATTCCCACTGTGTGTGAGATGTTTCCCAAACGTTTAATAAATATGTGCTCCAAAGAAATGCAGCAACTGAATGGAAAGAAAATTGGGAATGACACTAAACAATGTTTGTACAGGCCCACAAGACAGTTGGCTTGGCAGTTTTTCACAAGACTTAAATTTGAACTAAATGGACCTTTAGATGAGTTTGTGCAAACTGTAAAGTTGATAAAATTATATTTTCAGTTCAGAAGCAGAATATGACAGCTAATGATTGAATTTAATACTATAGGTTTTTTCCCTTGGAGGAAGCGAGGAAGCATTTATTTGTGTTTCTCACAAAACTAATTCTCACAGTGTTTGTAGAAACAAAATACTTTTGCAATGTCTATATTCCTGCCAAATTTAACTGGAATTGGATAATGGATTCAAAACTTATTAGGAATAACTGGAAGATGAACAGACAATGACACCCTTATGATAACTGAACATAACCAGATAACCTTATGAAACCAGGATAAAACCTATGAAATTCTGATGCCATCAAGCTTAGAGGTCAGTGGAGCAAAGAGCTCTTTGGAGTGCCACTTTATACTTGTAAGCATCACTGTCCTCTCTGCATCTGGCTTTTCAAATAGTAAATGAAGTGTAGACATAAGTTTCCCCAGCTTCAGCACACAGGACCATGTGGAACATCTGGTAACAATATTTGTAATTTCCTAGAAGTGGAGCAGCACAAGCTTTATAAGCAACATTCAGTGTCTTTTTATCTTCTAGTGGAAATCTGTTTTATTTTATAAACAAGGAAGTATATTATAACCTAAGAGATTTCTCCAGGAAACAACAAAAAAGTAGATGGAGCAGTTGCTGCTGGCACGAGAAAGGTACAGATGCAAACACCTGAGCTTTGTATTGAAATTCTCAAATAATACTGACTTAAATCTTTACCTTGCAACTCAGGAAACTGAATTGCACCATTATCTAAATATAATCTGTGAGCAGTATTTCTCAACCTTCAAACATTAAGTCTGAGTCTAAATTTAAGTCCATTATTTGGGATAAGAAATTCATTGGAAAGTCAAATAAATAAATCTGCAATAGGATTTCAGTACCTCTCTATGATGGTTTTGCAATTATTTTAGTCCATATCTTCCTTCCTTCCTTAAGTGGATAATGTACTTTCTGATCACCAGTCTTCCTTTTTTAAATATCCCTACAGCTATGGGAAAGTTGATCCTGGCTGAAAGGGACAAATTCTTTGGTGGATTAATCTTCTGCCCACGAGGCATGCTCCTGAAGTTACAGCTATCCCCAGAGAGGGGGTTTTGAAGCTCCAAGTACTTTTTGAACCTCTATATGTTTGCAAAACTACATTTAATTTTGGTATTAAACTCAGTAGTCCTTTGTGAAGATCACCAACACGTGCAGTAGAGAAGGCGATCTGAGAAGTATTCATAAGGACAGTGAAGTTTTTTGCAACTGCTAAAATCAACAAGATGAATATTCTCGAAGTTCAGCTTCAAGTTCATGTGCTTGTTTTAGGTATGCTTACAAGAAGTCTTTGGTGTAGTCTTTATTAGCATTTTAGCTTAAATTCTGTATTTAAGAAGCCATTCTACAAATAAATCATATAAGTTTGTTTCATTGGCTTCTGAAAATCTTGCAACACTTGTTTTCTCTGTTTCCAATTACAAGCAGCATTCTTTTAATTGCACTTTGGCCTGATTATGCTTACTCTCATAATGAACTCTTGTGTCTTTCAGTCCAGAAATGTCTTTCCACTTTGTGGAAGAACTGCTCTTCTTGATGAAGTACCTGGAGAATTAGTTGTTGATTAAATTCATTCTTCCTTTGTATAGTCTCTTGAATCACGTGTCTGAAACAGTAATTAAATGAGAAAGAGCTTCTGAAGAAATATTTTTAGTAATTTTTTTTTCTCTCCTGTAAAATCATTCCATTTGGTGACAACTCTAGCACTGATTTGTGATCATAACGTATACACGTTTTTTCTTAAACCATAATTCTGGTAAAAGCATCTTTATATTACTTCGTAATTTAAAGTATTTCCTGACATTTTTATGTTGACATACTGCATTGTCTTTAGTAGTCCTGATTCTCACTGGTTCAAGAACTATGCCTTTTCTGTTTGTATGTGATCTTAATTTAGAAAACACAGTAAGTGAAGAAGGCATTCTAAATAAATTACCTCTTAGGGCTTATGCTAGGGAGACTTTACTAATAAATTCTCCCTGAAATTTGAGGTAGTGGAGTAGTACAATTTTAATTTATACCATGTTATTAATTTTAATTTGGTTAGTGGATAACAAAAATCAAATTAAAGATAGGTTAAAAAAATGCCATTTAGTTATCCACGAAAAAGACATCAATGGCATAGCAGGGCAAGCTTTTCTGAGCAACTTGACCATTCTTCTTGAGCTCTCATACAGAGAAAAGCATGGAATTGCAGACTGATAGCTCAGTCAACAATCACATCCATCCTTAGGTTCTTCATTAAGGTTGCAAGACTGCCAGCTAGCTAGATGTTTAGATACATATTTCCACAATAATAATACCATCACTTAGAGAAAATATGCATTAGGTGTTGAGTATCTTGGACTACTACCAGTCTGTTCAAAGCTTTAACTGGTGTTCTACAGCACCAGGTTCTGCAGCTCAGAACTGATGTATAGAAATGTATATGTAATCTCTGCTATCCTGAACATAGGTCATGCTACAACTTTGGACAGTTTCAGATTCAGTAAATCTGAAAAGAAAAAATATTCACCACACTGTCCTTGCATATAAAATGCTAGTACTAAAGGGAAATGGAAAATAAATGCAGTGCCTCAATTTTCGGGACAAATGCTCGTGACATTTCTTCTGTTACATTTTTTCTCACTACAAAAGCCACTGCCAAGTTAAAAAATGTTAGGGGACATATGCAAAGAAAGAACAGCAATGTTTATTAATAATGAGCATACTGATAGCACAGGGCTCAGCAAGAACTTTATATTATTCAGCTTGTCTGGCAAATCTCAGCAACCTTGTTTTCCAGGAATTCAACATTCACAGAAAATCCTTCCCAAATATTTTAGATCACAAGGACAGTATTTTCCATTTCTGGGGTTGCTTAGCTTCACTTTGCTTGCTTTCTCATTTCTAATTCGTAGAATCTAAATGTGATCTAATTATAGGTATGTATTTAAATCAAAGCTCACTTTTCCAAGACTGAGCCTATAAATTTGGAGTTTAAATCATGATCTTTTAAAGAATTATTTTTTTCATCCATATTTAATTGAAGATGTTGATATAAAACATTAATGCTGTTAGTAAGTACTACAGGTTGTAAAGTCCAGTCCCGTGTTTCAGGACCTCGGAGAGCACCCGTGGTTCTAGGCCGCACTCGTGGTACATCACACCAAAAAAAACCCCAAGGAGACTACAGAAAGTGTTTATTTTTGAATGAGTTTGCTAGGAATCTCTGGAGCCTTAAAAATTTTTGAGATCCATCACTTGAAAGAAAAACTGCCCAATTGCTTTGAGACTATCATACATGAAATCACGTTATGCACGTTCTGGAGGATCTGCTGATTTCACCTGTTTGGTCAGGTGAAAGACATCTGAAAAAATCATCTCATCATAAAAAATTATTGACACTTCACAGTTTTGTATGAAGAGCACTGGCTGTGACTTGGTCTGATTGCAAAAGAAATATGGAACAAGCCTTATTTTGATAAAATCACAGCATAGACATTACAGGAAGATTCTGTTTTAATAAAGAAAATAGATTCAGCAGCAACAAAGCAACAGCCCTGCCTATTAAAGCAGAGATAGGATAATTTGGCCTTCATTTCAGAAATGGCCAAGAAGACATCTGTATTTATATATGCACACTATTTTACATCCATAGCAGTCTGTCTTTTCATTCTCGTGCAACAATCACTTTTCTAAATGAACAACAAGAGAATTTTCAGAAAACATTAGCTGCAGTCTAGACTTTTCTGTTTGTTTCCACTATTGTAAAGCTTGTTTCAGACTGTAAATAGGCTGGCAGAGGGGCAAAGCAGCAGCATTCATTCTATGACAGAGAGGCAAGGCAGCTTGTTTTGATACTAACTGAAGAGAGGGATGTCTCTGCTGTAGTCTCTAGGTGTCCAGCACATTTAAGATTCATAAGATTTTTGAGGTAGATGTGGAAATGGGACCTGCAGAAGACCTCTACATTTCTAGAGTGATAACGTATCAGGGGCATCTAAAATGGCACATATACCTACAATATCTGAGTACTATCTGTCTTGCTTTTGTCTGGGATATTTAACTTTCTTACTAGCAGCTGGTATAGTGCTATGTTTTGGATTTAGGACGAGAATAATGCTGATTATACAGTAATGCTTTTTAGTTATTGCTGAGCAGTCAAGGCCTTTTCTGCTCCTCATATTACCCTACCAATGTGTAGGCTGGGAGTGCGCAAAAAGTTGAGAGAAGATACAACTGGGGAGGCTGACCTTAACTGACCAAAGGGATATTCCATGCCATTCTATTCCATTCCATTCCATTCCATGCCATGATGTCATGCTCACCAATATAAAAGGTAAGGGAAGAAGAAGGAAGGGGGTGTACATGCAGAGTTATGATGTATTGTCTTCCCAAGTAACAGTTATGCATGATGGAGCCCTGCTTTACTGGAGATGGCTGAACACCTGCCTGCTGATGTGAAGAAGCAAAAAAATTTCTTGTTTTGCTTTGCTTGTGTGTATGGCTTTTGCTTTATTTATGAAAATGTCTTTATCTCAACCCTTGAGTTTTCTCACTTTTACTCTTCTGACTTCCCCATCCCATTGGAGGAGAGCGAGTGAGCAACTGTGCAGTGCTTAGTTGCTGGCTGGGGTTAAACCATGACACCATCCTTAAAGATTCATGGCAAATAGTTACCCCTTTTCAAAAATAAGACTGGGAAAAATACATTTGTACACAATTGGGAATCTCTTTTACTTTGAAGATGTGCCATTTACAATTCATTTAGGGCTTGTAAATATTGTATGTTGTAATAAGCCAAAGTGTGCATTTAAATCACTGCAGCTATAGCAGATACATCACACCTAACCCATATCTCAGAATGAGGGGCTTTTTGTTCCTTCTTGATTTCTGTCACATTAGAAGACTCTAATCCCAAAACACAACTTTTTTTTTTTTTTTTTTTTTTTTTTTTTTTTTATGTGTACTGAGTTAAGAAGTAGTTTAACTATATTGCCTTAACTGATGAAACTCATCCCTGTACAAATCCTTCGATTTGGGGGTTTTTTTCCAGGGATGTATTGGTAAACATTGTCCTGTGGTTTGGTCCAGGATCTATTTGTCAAACTCATGGTCATAGGTAGGCCAGAATCAGATATCAAGCCAGGTTCAGACAGCTAAATCAGAAAGCCTGAGATCATACCAAGCTCATGAAGAACAGTAAGCCAAGACAGGAAAACTATAGGTCATGCCATAGTATAGTCAGAGAGGAACTAATATCAAAGCACAAAACAGGGTTAAGCAAGAAAGTTGATGATCTGAAAGATGGCTCTGGAAAGTCTGTAACTATCAGAGGGGGATTACATAGATTAGAGACTGTGAGCAATATTTGCACCTCTTACATGAAATCAATGACAAAATTTTTAGGCATTTTTCTTGGGTGTTTGGAAAGTATCCTCCAAGGACATGAGAAAGCATCCAACAGATAGATAGAGAAAGTGAGCTGGAAGACTTTCAGACTGAAAACTGATATTTTTTTAGCCATTTCTTTTATTTTCAATTAATGGTTGCAATAACAAGCCAAGCAAATTCCTAATGTAGGCAACTGCTATCTATGAGACAGTGTTTGTGTCTGTAAAGGCAGCAGCCAATGGCTGCCTGCTTGAAGGATGATTCAGTCCCAGGTGCTGAGGGGATGATTCATCTTCAGTTGGGCAATGACTCAGAACAACTTTCTGCATTGGTTTGACTCTAGCCCTTAAACATGTATACGTAGATATTTGACATCACATGCTGGTACTACGTGTAAGAAAATTATCTGAAAGATAATACAAGGGTATCAAATGCAAAAATTCCCAGGCAATTTCCAAACTTAATTCCAGAAAAGGTGATACATAAAGTGCAACTTCAGAACTATGGTGAAAGAATTGTTGCAAATGAGGGAAAATAACTCTGAGTAACTAAAGTTCTGCTTGCTTTCAACCAAACTTTAAGAGTTTTCACAATTTCCACCTAAAATTAAACTTAGATGAAACTAAGCTTTGAATGGTAAGCTGATGAAAGAATGTAAATATGAGAACACTATTGTATTCTTCACAAAGCATAAAACTCAAGGGAGGTACATCACATGAAATAGAAATAAAAATATATTTGTTGGAATCCAATATTCAGCATGCCTAGAAGTTTTCAGAGCCTTTAGGCTCTCTGAAGCTGCGCTTGGAGTTTGTTCTCCTTTGATAATTTGTAAGTTAAAGATGTACTGGAAATAACAAGACATCTAAAAAATCTTCTGTGTCTATATGTTAATTATTGTTCTTCTGCCTCATTACCTATTAATCCAAAATAACGAGATGGGTGACTTAGTCAATTGCCACTGGTTTTAAATGTCACCCTTCCCATTTCCCTGTAACTCAAAGCAATATAGTCGAAAGTAAGTAGAGATTTTGTTTCACGTTTCTCTTAGTGTTTAGATGTCAATCTGTCCTTCGTAAGCAGTATAACATCTCTTGATTTCACTTTTGGCCTTCCTTCTATGTATTTCTTTTTCTTCACACTTTTATGATAGTACAATGTTCTTATATAGTATATTTTAAATGTTTACTAGATATTTTTACACATTATCTTTTACTGAGTGTACATCTCTATCTGTTTGAAACCATGAAAAACATTTATTAGTACAAACAGCCTCACAACTAGTATATACTTTATGCTTTTTTATGTATATTTATATATTTACAAATACCATAAAATTTTATGCAAAACCGAATCAGTTAAAGCAGCATGTAAAATGCTGTGCATAAATATGTATGTACATATATTGATACATTTAGGTTATCGGGGAGTAGAACAGGGAAGCCATCCAGCACTTAAAGTTGTTGACAAAAAATATGTTTTATGATAGTCCTATCATGGTCCTCCAGCCGAAAATTGAGGAGGAATTGACATATTTAGACTCAACCAATAGGAAATTAGGTAAGGGAGAAGCCCAGCATACCTTCATAATTAAACTGGAAAAGTAAGCTTTTGATTTTATTAACCACACCTTTCTTTTTAGTTGGAATCCTTTATGTGGTTTATTTTCAGCATAAATTCCTCTGTGAAGATTTGTGAATTACAAATTAATCTCATAACTCATACTTCTGTTTAAAGTTTCTTTAAATTTATCTGCATGAATATGATGTTGTTGAAAAACATGTCTTTCCACTACTTAATGTATGTCTGAAAAAACTCAAACTCATAGTTCTTAGTATTATTCAAATAAAACTCCATCTTTCCAAATCCTTGCTTACAGACCTGTTAGTATTAAAAGCACCCTCCTTTATTCACAAACGGATCTGTAAAATGTTGATCTGTCAGTAGAGACAAAGGCATAACCCTGCAAAGGATTACTACTCACTTCCCCCCTGCAGTGAAGGCTGTCTCCTGGCTGCCCACCCCCCTGATCCAGAGAGATACAGAGCCACAGGCTGACTCTCCTCCAACTTCAAGGAGGCTCAATTCTACTGGGTTGAAGCAATAACAGTAACACTTCTCCAGAGCTTTTTCCAGCTTCTCTCAAGAGAGGGATGTGGTTGGTTTACTCAGTGGTCCTGGCATATCTTTTGGAGTCACTCAGGTCATGGTAGTTGGCACACATGACCTAGAAACCCCATGCACTTTCTGCTTTTTTTTTTTTCCTTGCAAAATTCATCAGGCCAGAGAGCCTGACTTTTTTCCCCCCACTGTGTTTCCAATGATACTTTTGATCCAGGATCACTGGGTGTATAAACAGGCCTGAAGCTCAAAATACCAGTATAGTACTACGATAACCAGAATATTTTTATTTAGAGGACTGCCTCTTCTTCCATTTACAGTCCATTTGAATCCTTAACACTAAGGGCATATTTCCACAAGGCATCACACATTTCATGGAAGTCCACCTAGACATTCATACTTTATATTCTTTAGAAGTTTCTCTGTGCTAGCCTTAGCGGCTCTATGGCCTTGGGCAAAGTAGAATTTTGACACCATAGTTGCTGGTACTAGAAATACACCTGAAATTTTCCTTCAAAATAACAATGACAAGTTGTAAAAAACTGTCATAAAAAGTAAGCAAAAAACATGCTGGCCCTGGATTAACAAGGCATGGAAATTTTGATGTACTGAATTCCTTGTAATTTGTTACTTGTTCATTGTAATATTAACCCTCCCTTGAACAAAAAATCTTATTTGATATTTTAAAAGTCATGCAATAACAAAAATGCATTCCAGCAGATAAAAATTGGGATGCTAGTCCAGCTTGCACTCTGTGTGAAGTGAGTAGAGTTGGTACTTCTACTCTCTCTTTCATAGGTTAGCTATGATTTCCTATGAGCTACAAAAGAATCCTTTACATCTTGAACATTTGTCATCTAGGAGGAGGTCTGCTCAAGAGACATTACGCAAATCCTGTTCTGGGACTGCTCCAGTCCCCTGAGACCTGTAGCTGTTGTCATCCTTCATGTTTACACCACAAATGCACAGGCAGTGCAGCCTTGAGCTGCAGTAGCAAACATGAAAATGAGACGTAATTGCTCTTTTGAACTGAAGTTGGTCAGTTCCAGTGGATTTGGGGGATTAATTTACATTGGCGTAAAAATGCACAGGTGCTTAAATACAGATAAAAGCATATTTAGCTATTTGGTTCTCACTATCACATTTCTGGTATAAGTAGTCCCACTTGGAAATGGAATAATTGCATGCCTTAAATGTTTAAATAGAAAGGGTTTTGTTATGATTTGATGATGTGTATTTTAAACTCTCTGATATTTTTTTGTCTTCTTCTGAGTCCTTCATTGATTTTTTTTAATCTGTATGGGAATTTGACTGTTTCCAAGTTTTTCATTGTTTAGCTGTTTAATACTCTTATACTGTTACTTTCCACTATAGTTAAAGAAAACCATTATAAACAGAAAATCATTACAGAAAGATTACATTTGGATAGAGGAAACAATAGTAATGAAGACATAAAAATCATAAAAGAAAGTTTTCCATGGGAAATCAATTATAAATATCTAAAGATTTATCTTATAGAAATTACTTAGTAGGTCACTGCATTTTTCTCCTTTTATATTAATCCTGCTTCATTTAGAAGTTAAAAAAATATACTCTCTATAAGCTAACTATAAAAAACACGGCATCTTGGGGTTGGGTGGGAGCTCTTTCTACACTCAACACAGGGTTCATAACATGAAATTCAGGTTCTAAATAATATCTGTGCAACTACAGTCTTCAGGAATCTGAGCCAAATTGCATGAAGTGAACAAAAGGAAGACACTTCAGCAGGATTCAGATGAGGCCACAAGAGGAAGAGTTCTGAAAATTTGGCACAAATATAATAAATCAAAACTGAGAGAACCGATCTATGAGTAGATAGAGCGTTGCTGTAGTCTGAACACAAGCAAACAGCATTACAGTTATTGTTAAAGGAAACAGATGTAGCTGACTAAGAACTGCGAAGCAAAAAGCTACCGTTTTCCATCATTGATTTTCACTGTAGTGTCATACTTAGAAACAAATTTTTCCCAGACTGTCTGCATTGGCTTCAAATCTCACGAGGGTTACTTATTTTTTTCATTGATTTTAAAACATGTAGATTTTCCTTATAGGAAACTTCTGAGTTAATAGATTTTTAAAAAGGGGGGGGGGGGGGAGAAAAATTGTCCCAATATAGCACCAACTTCACAGCTTTTCAGCAGGAAGCCAAACTATTTAGTCATTCAGCTGATTGCATCCTTGTCAGCAGAAAGGCCTGTCTCACCGTTCAGGACGACACTTTTCAAGGTGATGTTAATAGGAGCGACTTCCATCCCGTTCTCGGAGGGGCCCCCTGCCACGGCCCCACACGTGGAGCTCAGGTGCACTCATAATGTGCATGTGTGGCAGGAGCCTGGTGCCGAGGTACCTTGGTTAAAAATTCCTAAGTGCTATGTAAATCTGCATGTATATATCTGCAGTGAATGTGTGCGTATTTACAAGCTTGTACAAACCCTCTCCTTTTATCCTCTTGTGTGTTTTCCTTTTCTTTTTCTTATCCATTCACTTTTCATTCCTGTTTATTTTCCATTCATATTCTTTTCTTCCTAATTTCCTCCTTACGAGATATTTTCTCTTTTTTTGGTAAATTTCTAAGTTCAGTACCTACTACCTTTATAAAATATAGCCCCTAGGATTTTTTTTCTCCATGCTGGTAGTTATGGAAGCACTGCAAGACAAATGTTAGCAAGGTCACTGTGGTTCCTCGATGCCCTACTTGTTCTAGCTACAAACTCAGGAGGAAGGAGTTTTATCCTTTCTTATGAAATGTTTTGGGATCTATGAATGAAAAAGTGCTATACATGTTCCAAATAGTATTATCTTGCAATTTTGGGTTTGTTTTTTTTTTTTTTGCTATTTGACCTATTTAGTACTTGAAGGCAGCCTGCTTTCTGTCCCTGTCGCTGCTGATTTACAACTCATGCCAATTTGTGCTATTTTTTTCTTTCAATGATAGCAGTGTCTCTCTACTTACCTTTGGAAATGCAATGACTCTTTTGGCCTTGTTGAGATTATAAAACTCCTAATTCTAACAATTTATAGCTTTTCTCAAGGAAATGGATCCATTTTCCTAGGTAGGGCTCTTTGATTTCTTTTGGATTGTGTGTATGCAAATATCCATTTGTGTTTCCATCTGCAGATGTTCACCTTAATCTGGCTGCAATTATTCACTGATATTAATCCTGATGCTCACTGATGATTTTATGGTCAAATTCTATAATTCTGCACAGACTGTACATACATTTCATTTTGTGCCGATACAGCAAGGAGATGTGGTTTTGTGTGCCACTAATAAAAGGCTGATTTCCTAGCTTGAACTTACAGATACTTTCCTAGACCTGGGGTTGTGGGTTTGTTTCCCATTCTGTGAGTCAAGAGATGGACATAGCATTGCAAGCAGACATTCAAGAAGCAAGTTAGCTCTGATACAACTTACATTAACAATTCAAAATTTTAAAAAGGCAACTTTTTCTAGTTTTATTTGCTTGGTTTTCTTTCTTTCTTTTTTCTTTCTTTTTTTTTTTGTTGTTATGTTGGGGTAAACCTAATCTAACTAACTATCAATAGACAAACTCAGATTTCAGCAAGTTCAGGTGAGAGAAGAAGGTGGACCAGATTGTCTAAGGTATTTGCATAAAAATGTTCCACAGACTTTTTTTTTTAATTGTGTATCTTCCTAACAGAAGATGTGGACTGTTTCAACTATTTTGGAGTACAGATTTTCATGGAAGAGAGAGTTAAACACCTAAATAGACCTTTGAGAGTCTGGGCCTTCATGCTGTATCTCCTTCATTAAACCCCTTATTGGTATGTGGAAAAGTTCAAGAGTTTATTGGGACTGAGGTAATTGTTATTGGCCAGGAACCCTTTGTGAAGACAGATGGCCATTGCTCATCATGTTAGTAAGAAGGCTAATACTTCTGGTCTTCAGCTGTTAGTGTATTTGGAGTAATTCTAACTTCAGTTATCAACTGTGTTTCTCCTGTCTGACAATTATATTAATGTAATGTAATTAATATCTGACAATTTATACTAAGGTACTGAATTTAGGAATATATGGTATAATGTTCTTGTTTTAGCATGTGAAAGGAAAAAAGAAGGCACTACAGATCATCAGATTTTATTAAGATGAAAAGTCAAGAATACTATCTTGTTAACAAAACATAATAAAATATTTTTTATGAGACTTGGGAATTTCTGGTAGATTTTAAATTATTTTTCTCCAGATTAAAAAAAAAAATTTTTTTTGTTTATTCCAGGTTATTTGTTAACATATTCATAAAACCATAAAATGTTGTCTTTTATCTCCACCTTTTCATCAAAAGTCAAAAGAAATTGCTGCTTCTTTAGTTCATGGAGCAACCTTTCAAATTTGCATATACTTTTTTGTAATTTTGACAAGCTCCAAAAACACTTCTGCACAAGTAGCTCGAGACAATAAGCCTCACTCTCTTCAATCTATTCTTCAGCATCAACAAGCAAAGCGTAATAGTTTACATTTAGTCCAAGAAAAAAGCAACATGCTTACTCTGGCTTCTAATGACAGCTCAAGGAAACCATTTCAATATGCTAAAATGAAATTTTAGGAAGAAAGAAAAATGAAGGATCTGCTAACAAGTGGAGGCTTGAGGGATGCCATGAGGTTGCCGCAAGCCCACTAAGCAAATTTCAGGTTCTACAATGTTCTCAGTGCAATCTTGCTCATTTCTGCTTGTTATACACATAAGCAAATGTCTTGGCAAGTTACTTTGGGTATCCTCTGTGTTTTTCTGTTGCAGGTTGTGCAGAAGTGAAAGAAAATTACGAATTACTTTGTGCATGCTGGCTGCAGATTACTGGTGTGCACAAAGAGAGGATTATTACTTTAAGTGGAGAATAGGGGTTATTCTGTTGACAATGCACTACAGTAACCTCTGTTCATTCCTTTCATTCCTTTGAAGAAGCTCAAAATATGATCGTGCACCATCACAGCCCCTGCCAAGCAACATCGACTACAGCAGCCACAGGCATCCCACACCTGCTGCCTGTTAAGCCTTTCGCTGGGCAGCAGCATGGGGTGGCCCTTACAAGCAAAGGCTCAGACAATCCCTCTCCTGGCTCAACCGTATTCTGGAAGTTCACCAAATCTCTCTCCATTTTAGCCCTTTTCAGACCATTTTGTCACTTGCAGCAGTGACTTCAGCACACTGATGTGCTGAAGGCTCTTCTCTGTGATTTTTCTGCCTGTGATGCCCAGGACAAAGCTGTAAACATTCACCTTTTCCCTGATTAAGAGAGAGGAGACATATCCCTGAAGTTAAAAGAGACACTATTACATATACAAAACGAGTACAGCAACAGATGTTTCTCTTATGGTGGATGGTGCTTATTTCAATCACTGGCATACCAAGTCAAAGTGTTCACATTTCTTTGATAAATTATTCTTTGACCTTACAAATAATAGATGTCTCAGTACTGTAACTCGTCACCACCCTGAGTTCCATTTATGCCTCTTTTTACACATACAAAACTCCCTGGATATTTGTTTTCCTTTTACAATTTCTACTTATGTTCCTAGAAAGAACAAAAAAAAAAAAAAAAAAGGAAACTGAGTTTTGTAGACCATGATAATCAAGCAAGCTTCTGTGATTAGATATTATGTCTGCCCAAAAGAGTTATAATGGGGCAAACCTTCATCAGACACAGGTCAGTGCAACTCGGCTAAAATCAACAGTGGCATTTTGAGATGTTAAAGGTATGTTACAGCTGCAAAGTCAAACAATCACAGTTAAGAAGGAGGAACTGTACTATTGCCTCTGAAACTTTAATTTGTCCCCCTTGTAGTGTAAATCAGATTCTATACTGAATACCAAATTGTTAATCTCACTGTCTTCTCTACAGGGCCCTAACCATGGACTCTGGTCATCGTCCTTTGCAACCCTTCTACAACCACAAGCAGCTGGATCATCCTCTTGTTATAGAGAGGGACCTCTGACAAGGCTATTCAGGCCAACACCTTTTACTGTCTTTGTTTAGGAGTCCCAGCTTAAAACTCTCAGCTCTGCTTTTCCAAGATACACAGCCTTATTGGAGTGCCACATTTTTGCCATCCTTCCTGTACGCTCAAAGCAAGGGCTGCACAGACAGCAAGCCAGTAGAGGGAAAGCAGGTTGCCCCTGAGGCACCTGGACACCTTGTAAGCTGAGGAAAGTCCTGCTGGCAAACACAAAGCCATCCAGCACTCACAGCTTGCATGAGTTACTGAAACGCTCACGTGGGTGATGGATTTGCAGGATGTAGGACTTACTTACTATTTACACAGCATCCAAAGCATTGGCTGTGTCTACACTGTGCCTGAAGGGCTGTGACTATGGACCATCTTGAAGGTTAAGGCACCCTGAGGGCTGGCACCTGATGCTACTGCAGACTGAACTGAAGGCATCTGAACCCACTTCAGCATCTGGCAGACCTTATCCACCTTCCAAGTTAGCTGGTGGAGCCTGTTTGCACCCAAGGAACCACCACAGAGCAAGATGGGAGTCACAAGTTTTTCCTTGGCATAAGAGCAGTGCCAGCAGTGCAGCCTTGTAGACACTGGCCATTTCAGTTTTTCAGCTGGTGCAGTTTGTCTTGAGGGAGCAGCATGGAAACAGGACAGAAGAGTCTAGTCTGCCTGTCTGCAAAGTTTATTCAAAGCTGTACAGCACCGATATGAAGGGAAAAATGATCAATACCGATATTAATAAATTGCTGCGCTTCCCAAAAACCTATTGTTTCCAAGGATGTAATTGTGATAGTATTTTTCCTCTAGTGAAGTTATGCAAGTGCAGATTATATCTATTTGGCATCTGCTAACAAATTGATCCTGAACTTGGAGCTACTAAAAGAAGGGGTTGCATCATTATGCTTTCCTCTGCACCTGTGCTACAACATCTCCTTCTACAGCCAGCACGTCCCTTGCACCAGAGCGGCCTGCAGGACCAAAGGCAGATAACAGATATTATCTCCACCTCCAACAAGAGGTGGGAGCAGTATTTCAGCAAAGGAAAGTAAAATGATAAACTCTTTTAATGTAAGACCCTTGCAACTTACCTGTGAAGAAATGAGGATCTCTTTCCAGTTCATGGATACAGTCAGTCCTGTGAAATCTGATTTCCTATGCCCCCTTCTTAAGTCTTCTGTGTTCTCTTTATCTTCTCATCAGATGACAAGTTGTGAGCTTTCCTGGTCAAACTCTGAGCCGCTAAATATCCAAGTATTCCCCTATACTTCTTTTGTCACTCTTTTGTCTTCTTTCTTGCTGCCAAAATCCACTCAGGCTCTCCTTTTCTAAAGGACAATTTGATTAGATATCACTCCTGATTTGAACTTCTCTAACAATGCAGAGTACCATCCATTGGTCTCTACTGAGGGGAGAATAAGCATTCAACACAAATTACAGGATAGTTCCTATGTTAGCGAACAGTACCATTTATGTTCAGCTTTCAAAAGGACTGTGATTATTGGTAAATAACAATGTCATTGTGATTTCGTAGAAAGCACCATGGTGTATGTCAAGCAACATTTCAAGGAAACTTCTATTTGTAAAACCCAGCTGACACAGCCTGGTTTCCAAACACAGTCACTGCAAATATTTTGCTTTAATTGCTGTTCATGTTACAAGTTTCATTGAAGCTAGTACTTGCATATTAAAATCCTTTTTAAAAATAGTGGAAAACCAAAGAACAAAATGTAGTATTTTAAATACATATGACAAAAATAGAACAAAATTGATGTATTTTTAAAAACCTGGCATATTAAATGTATTCACAAATATGCACTTATGACCCGATCTTTCTTTCATTTAGGAAAAAATCCTCCCTATATAATATGAACAGCATGAGTCCTATGTACCATGACAACCCTCCCTGATAAAGTTACCAAGGACTTTAAACTCCATTTGACTTGTTCTGCTCTTCTGCATGGAGATAGCTTTCTTTGACAGCACATAATTATGTACAGCTTCAGCATTCTAGCCTTCAGAAATTTCTTTGGTGATGAATAGTTTTGATGTCAGAATCTTTCTTGATCTTTCACAAGCTTTGTTATCACAAAGCCAACATTTAGTTCAGTAGATAAAGTCTCTTCTCTAGATCTGTACGAAAGCATGTATTTGAATGGATTAAGGAATTCAATAACTGTCTCTGGTTGTGCCCTCATTAGGCAATCACACCTTTGATTCTCTGCTTAAATAGAGAAGACCCAATACTAGCACTGAATGTGTGATGCCATCTACCTTATCTTACTTACACGTAAGTGAAGTACTTAAAGTCATTTCAGATTTATACCCTTAGAGATGTTCATCCCAACAGTTAAAATACGTTAGAAGGAATGATTTAGATGTAGCTGCAAATTTGTGCTTTAAACGTTGTCAGGCATCTTCCCTTACCACTGCACTTATTCTTCTATTATCATCTTCTCTCATGGTTCAACTTCAGTGCACGTCTAAATAATGTCATTGCACCAGTGACAGCACAAGCCTTGAAGTATTAAGAGTCTCAAATACGATGGCAAATCCGCTCTGCAAATAGCTTCTTTCTTCTCTTTTGATTGTATTCTGCAACTCACATGATGTGCCGCACTATCCTTCCATTTAAGTCCCATCCAGCCAGTAAATCATTGTTCATCGTGAGTACAGGCCTAGGCATTTGGCCCTGAATAACTGGAAACAGAGCAGATAAATAAGTAGTATCAGTCTGGTAGGGCTGTCACTGCAGAGGTATTTCCTCCCAAAGAAAAGACACTTTGGCTTTCCACCCAGCTGACCCAAGGCCCATCATCAATGGTGAGAGGGAAGGGTTTGGCCAAAGAGCAGAGCACCTACCAGAACCCCACGCTGTATCAAACAATGAGTAATGAAAGGCAAAACACGATAATCAACACAATTCAAGTTGTGCAGGAGCTCTAGTGACCCACTTAGCGCTGACAGGCACTATACTGAACCAAATGTGAATAAAAAGCAACAGAGTGAAAACAAATACAGGCGTTTTTATGCATACTTCTGGCCTATCATATACCTTTTTAAATAATGGCCTTTGAGAAGAGCATTCTCCAAACCACTTTTTCTCTGTATTTCATCCTGCAGTGAAGCTGTACTTCTGTTTTTACATGACTTGCTGAGATGATAAAATTGAAGAGTCACCGCTTCATCATTGTGACTTTATTGTAAAGTCACACAGAAAGAAAAGACAACCAGTGAGGACACAAGTCCTTAGTTTCACACAAAACTGTAGTGCTTTGCAAGGAAGAGGAATAATCAGGCAAGGCAGATTAATAATCTGGAAAAGGCAGTAAAAGCTTTCTCACCAATGTATAAAGGTACAGACTCAAATACATACCAGAAAATAAGTGACTGTAAGTTCAATACACTTGTGATCATGCTCCACAGAGCTCTAAATAATAAAAACCTGCAGCTATTATGTTTCAAAGAGATCTGTTGCTTTTACGCTTAGTTATTGTTTTTTCATTTCCATTTATAGCAGCTGCAGGAAATGAAAAGTATAGAAAAATAAATAAATGCATACAAATTTAAACAGACATTTCACACCCATCAATTGATTTATGCTCATAAATTGAGTTATGCTGGTATTTAAAAGAAGCTTGGGATTTAAAATAAATTGGATATACAAAGGGAGCTGGTGGGTCTTGGGAGGGACTGTATCTTCCACAGCTTAAAAAATCCAAGCCCTAATAAGTATATAATAAACACAAATGAGCTATTGGATTAGTGTTTATTTGGTACTGAGAAAGACAAACAAAAATGGATTTGTTTGAGTTCTATATTTAAGACAAATTATAACTAACCATAATGAAAGGCTTTAAAGCAGTTTTTAAAGCTTCTCCAAGTTTCAAATATCAAAATCTAAAATCAGATAATAGAGCACCTGGGAAAGCATACTTTGAGGTGATCACTATCTGTAAGTAAATGTATATAGACATGAACAGATAAATAAGACATGCACAGATAAATGCAACATGAAAGATATATAATAGAACATATATACATTTAATTTTCCTGTTCCATGTAGTTTAAATTGGAAGCCACTATGTCTGTAGGCAAAATGAACAAAAAAATTGTATTGTTACGTACTTTCTAGTTCTTGATATCTAACACATCATATCTGAGAATACTTTAAATTTACAAAGACATGTGAAAAGCACAGGGAGACCTTTTCTTGGCTTGTTTCTACTGGGGGAAATTTCATTTTCTTTACATGCAAAGGAATGGCAAAATAAATATTGTCAAAGGGAGTATTAATGAAATGCAACTAGTTTAAGTAACTTCAGTGTAACAACACTGTCTCTAAATATCGGCAAAAGTGGTGGAACTGGATGAATACTGTTAGACGGAGATTTCTGTTCCCCATGACATCAGATAAGACAATTAGAGGAGGAAGGCAGATCTTTTCAGTAGAAATATCGAGCAGATCCTTGCAGAATATGAGCCTTCTTGCACTGTCTTTTTTTTTTTTTTTCATTACAGGTGGGCTACCAATTAAGTAAGAATGAAATAAGTTCACTTAATTTTAATCAGGTGTTACCTTTCCTTGTCAACCTCTGTCATGGTGTCCAACAAGGGGAGTTTTGAAGGATTTTTACCAGCATGAAAACCTTTTCAGGGATAAATGTGCATTTTGAAACATTTAAGAAACTAGTGGAAGCTACAAGTTAGCTGTAGGAGGAATGAGAGATGCAACCAGTACCTATGAGTTTACCACCTCTAAGAAACAGGGGATTCAATTAGGATTAATGATCCCCACGTGGCTACGTATGAAACACAGGCAACCCTGCTACACCTGTGGCCTGAAAGAGGGAGGACTCATCACTCAAGGCTCCATTTCTTTCCAGTGACCTTCCAACAACAGTTCTGTCCTGAAATCATTTCTATCTCTTGCAATTTTGCTCTTTAGCTGTATTTGACATAAAATGCCAAATACTGTGACTGAGATTTACTCATGCTTGCAAACATTGCTTTTATTTGCATTGACTGAATCCCCTTGCTAGTTTTTGGCACCCTTCAGCTGCTTTCCTCCTCTCTCCCCTGCCTATTTCTGTTGCCCACTAGAATAATGAAAAAAGTGTCAGGAGAGCTCTCACAAACTCACTGTCATGTTTTAAGCTGCAAGTAATGGCAGTTGTTAGATGAATGCAATAAAAACTAAAAATACAGAAGTGGGTTCATTCTTTTTGAAAGCCTGGGTGTTTTCTGTTGCAAGAAAAAAAATCCTTTCCAGTCACACATGTTGGGCTGTTCATGTGCAGAGTTTGATGTGGAAATTCCTTTTTGGGGAATTCTTCTGGAGGATTTTAAAGCAGATGCTTCCGTCTCTGTTACCATTGCCCAGATGAAACCAGAAAGGTATAAAAAAGCTGAGAAAGAAAAGGAGCCCTATAAAAAGTTTTCAACATAGTCTCACTTCCGATTACATCCCTTTTCCATCACTCTGTTGAGTTGTGCTAGCGGAGAACTTCCCCTGTGTGGACAGCCAGAGTAGGAGAGTCTCTTGATGAGGCATCCCTCTCCACAGGGAGAGCTGCCAAGGGTGGATGTGGGATGAGGACCATTTTTGACCTTTGGCCAGTCCCAAGATCAGGCCAGCCAGAGAAGCTAATTGGGATGGAGCACACTGCTTTGCCCAGCATGCAAATCCTCCCTCTAAGTCAATCTGGATAGTCTCTCTGTTGAAAGAATGAAAATAAAATATTTTTTAATTCACCATGCTTTCAATTTTTCTGTTTATTTATAAAATGTTATTAAAAAAAAAAAAAAGAAGAAGATACCCTAAACGTGATTTATGCCCAGTGAAATCAAGAGTTGGACTTTAATGGGAACTGGCCTGTGCTGCCTACAAACACTGT
Source organism: Scolopax mira (assembly GCA_004320125.1). Taxonomy (NCBI): domain Eukaryota; kingdom Metazoa; phylum Chordata; class Aves; order Charadriiformes; family Scolopacidae; genus Scolopax; species Scolopax mira. The sequence goes on along the minus strand of BJBW01000483.1, from coordinate 261,187 downwards.
AGTAAAGACACTATTATTTGGGGGTGTGGGAATGTGTGCATATTCATGTTACTGTTATTGGTAGAAATGCCAAGGACAAAAGTGAGTATTTTTAAATAGCTGATGTTCCACAATGCCAGTTTTTAACACATAGCCCTCTCAGCCACATTCTCTTTCCATTTTAAGCATGCAAGCTGAACTTAAGCTAAACTGGGAGCTGCTCATTATTCTCAGTCTTGGGATCTGTTGTTTAGGTTTGGGGTTTTTTTAATAAATAAAAGTGACATATGTTTGCTACCTAGGTGGCAAACAGAGTGATTAAAGGGTCAGCTGTGCTGCTTGGGACAAGGAGGGAGAGATCCATGTAATTCAAGAAGACTTGAAAGGGGAGGAAGCAATGGCCTTTAGGGAAAAAGGGAATAAATCTCTTCAGGACACAACTGAAAGCTGACAATATTCCAGGGCTCTGCCACAATGCCTTCTCTTAAATGAAAGGCTTGTTCTTCATCTCCTTGGCCTCCATAACATCTCCTTATTTTTCAAAGTCATATATGTAAAGTATCCCCTATGTGACCCATCACCAAGGCCAGCATGAAACAATGGGGGCGGCAGGTCCTTCTTCGCTACCCTTCCTTTAGGAAACGGGTCACAGACTATTAGCGAAGGTGCCTGAGACACCAGGTGGAATGTATCTGCTGGCAGGGACTACTTGTGCTGTTGAAGCCAACTATAGGAAGCAGTAAGGAGATAGCCAGCTCCAAAAGACTACTTCTCATGCCACCACACAGCAGCAATCACCAAATACAGCCTAGTGCCCTATAGCAAACCCAGAACATGCAGTAAACACTGAAAAGCTAGCAGAAGGCCAACAGAGCAGGGGAGAGAAGTTGTTCCTACCTTCTGGGCCACAAGCAAATCTCATGGGCACATACAGGAAGCAGAGGGTGCAACAGAAAGAGGCAAAAAATACCCCAAAGGCCCTAGCTGACCTTACTTGGAGAAAAAAAGTTCCTTTTTATGACACGTACAAAATCTTTTCAGCTCAGCTGGCTGAGGAAGACAGACTCTGAAGTGCTTTCCAAGGACTCCTCCATAAGCTCTGCCAAGGAGTCAGAAGTAGGATGAAGTGCTTGCATTGCTCCACAGCAGTGGGTTACCACTATCAGATAGTATTTTGCAGCAAAGTGAAAACCAGAGACCCTGTTGTAAACACCATTATTCTAATTTATTTCTAATAAATAGTTCCCATCTCAAGGCATTTGCTGTATGAGTAAAGACAACACCTGACAGGTGGCTACTGACCATGATGGCAGAGTTCACAGAGTAGCAGGGACGGGGTATCCTCCAGTTGCACATTTTGGAAATTCAAGGAATTTCTAAAGTAATGAGTCACAGATTTCAGCCAGGGCTGTCCATGAGAAGTTGCTGGAGCTATTTCTTAGTAAGAAATCTGTCCCTCTCATTGACTGCCAATTCAGTTACCCTAACCAGACACAGAAAACCTTTCGTATTTTATCTCTCTATTTTCTCTCTATTTCTTATTCCTATTGAAGAAAGGGACAAACAGATCAGACATGACTGCACTTTGATGCGTGCAGCAACCTTCCAGAGCTCTAGGAGCTTTCAAGATGAAATTTGTCATGACAGCTGCAGGACAGGACTGAAGTGGTCTGCAGTGTCCCTGGGATCCTTTCCCTCACAGGAGCATGGGTCCCTGACACCTGGTGGGAGATATTCCTGGCACACACATCTCTAGGGTGCTGCTGGACCTCCAGCCTTCTTCTGCGCCTACTGCCTTCCTCACAATTAAATGCCCTTTTTCCACAATTAAATGCCCTTTTTCCCCTCTGCCTTAGTCCCCTTTCCTAAATTAACCAATTTGCTGTTTTTTAATCTGTACCTTCCTTTGATGAGGAGCTGTCTGCTCTGCTCATTTCACAGTGGCAGATTGAGTTTATGCAAACCCATTTTCCGGCTCCCCACATGGCAGAGCCACATCTCTCTGGTGCCACACTGCCATCTGTGGTGGGATCAAGTAATTCCCCCATGGTGGGGGAATTCGGATGGAACCATGGGCAACACCTCCAGCACTGTGGGTCCAGGACACCAGGATGCTGTGCATGGCTCCCAAGCTGTCGAGCATGCTCACGCCCACATGCGACTGTAGGTGTCTGCAGTGCCTGGCTCCTCCTGAGCAGCAGCTCACAGGTTGGACCACAGTGCCAAGAGCTCACATGGGACCTGCTAGGTCAGAGCTGGGACCCATGAGAATCAGGTCTGGGCTTGTCACTTGTGCTGAACGAACACCCATACAATCGTGGTCACCTGAAGACCTTGGACCAGTGAGATATGCCATCTATGTCCTACTTATGTTTTATTGTGAAAGCTACATTGAGCGGGATTAGGCAGGGATGCAAAACTTTGGCTTGTTCTCTTATTTAGGAGTGAACATTGAGATGCCTGACAGTGGCAAATTTTGACTTTCCTTACTGAACCAGAGAGACAAATCCCAAAGGATATGAGGCACCCAGAAGTCCCATCACCTTCAATGAACATGGTGTGATCTTTCAGGATGTGGCGAACGACATAAACTGGGACAGTCCTGTGAGTAAGTGATGAATCCAAATAAATAGTGACTCACGGATTTGGCTTTCAGATATTATGTCATTAATGAAGCATAGGAAAGGCAGACCACATGTCACCCAAATCAATACAGGTTAACCTTGCCAACAGAAAAGCTATCAAAACTGGGTGCAGCCACAGGGTGTTTGTGGAGAGCTATAGAGAGCACAACAACTCCTTCTCTCCTGACCAGGATGGTGGTGGGAAGTACAGACCTTTAGCACAGCTCTGGTAGATGTGCCCATGGTCAGTACATGTCCAGAGCTTTGTTTTCCTCTGTCCCTTGCAGGTTAATATACTCAGTCCAACTAAACTGACATCGTCTGGGCCTCTGCTGATCTGCGGCGGTGGAATAAGGGATTGGGACCAAGGCTTTCTCAGTTAGTATATCAATGAGTGGGCAATTTTTACTGTAACCATGGGGATTATTTACAGCCTGGATACCATGACCCTCATCTTTTTCTCTTAATTTCTCTGCAGCTACATCCTGTACAGGAAAAAAAAAATAATCTTGTCATTAAGGCAGAACTTGTATCATCACGCACAATTTAATAAGATCAAAATAATTTTGACCAAATGCAAGATGACAGACAAAGTTCTGTTTATGGTGAGATAGATGTAAAGCAGTTGTAGTGGTGATTTAGAATTGATTCGATCTAAGTGCATCTCAAAAAATTGTGAAATAGAATCTACCAGCTAAAACTAATGAGCACAAAACTACATTGATTTGGCCCAGGGTGGACAAATAGAACATCTGGCATATTTGGCACCGATGACACAGCTGGCATTGTTGGACCCGTTTCTGCAGAAGGTACAGATGCAGAAATGGGAGAATTGGTACAAACAGTGCAGATGGAACAGTTGGAACAGATGACAGTGGGCAGAGCTGGCGATGCTGGCACAGGTGTCATAACCTCAACAGCTGGCACAAGTTGTGACAATCCTGGGATTTCTTAGTGCAAGGCACATGTTCATTTTGGCTTTGGCTGCAGAGAGATAAGAGCATTTTATAATTAGTAAATGTGCCATTTAAAAAAGAACTTTTTTTCCCATCCTTAAGGACATCCACCTCCAACTGTTACAGCCTGGAATGTGGAGCATTTTTGCAAATTACAATTTCCCAGAGAAAGCCACAATTGATAAATACAGATTTAATATAAGGTAATTAGACATTTTTATTCTCATATAGATAATAATCATGAATAGGATTTCTTCATAAGAGGTTTGTTAAAAAACGTGGTCAGATCTGTAGCCTGATCATGGAGATTAAAACAAGCTTTGTCTTAAAGCCAACGCTTGTTTACCACCAAATTGGTGGGATGTATTTTCCAAAAGTGTGATGCTTCACAATAAAATGGAGTTTGATAGAAGACACCAGGAAGAGCAGGGCACTGGATGAGCACCACAGAAACGGTTAACTCTTTGCCTGAAAAATGAACCATACTTAGGGCAAGAATGGAAAAATGGAGAAGCCACAATACTGCCTTTTCTTCAGCAATGTGCTGTTGTTAAGCATTATTGAAAATACCACTGGTCAGAATCTGGTTTTCATCTGAGAAAGCAAATACCTTGCTTTCCCTCGAGCCCCTACTCCACGAATAGCTGTAACAAGGCAGGATCCTTTGATTCCCATGAAAAGATAAGCATCGAGATGAAGTTGCTTGCCAAGGATTTAAAACAGAAATTAATTCCTTCTTTTATTTAGGCTGTTAAATGCTGTGGAGAGCAGCCAGGAAGTAAATTTTGCTGAACTCTGGGGCCTGATCCTGCAAAACCTCATTCATGGTTGTCTTCAATAGGAGCACAAGCCTGTAATGGAAGGGCTTGCAGGATTCTGCTTCCCTTTTCAGAAGACTTACACCCTGCCGAGAGCTTACTTGTTGGATATATTTCTGAATGCACCTTTTATCATGCTGCTTGCACAAAACCAGTTTTCACAACCTGATTTTGCTGCACAAAGACACCATTGGTTGGTATTTTTAGTAAAGTGAATTCACAAGAAAGAGGATTAAAAAAAAAAAAGGACAAGACCTAGGACAAACTAATAAAAATACTGAATTGAAAAATATTTAACAGCTTGAAAAACCTCAAATGAGTACGTACTGCCACAGCTGGAGAGGTTTTAGTACTCAGCCATTTTAAGCAATTCTTTGTCCTCTGTTTAGTCATGTGCTCCCCTACCTTGTGCTGTACAGTGCAAAACTACTAGGCAGCCACACTTTATATCAAGCGGTAACTACAATTTAAACACTTGTAAACCAAAAAAGGGGTTAGTTTGGAGTAGAGGAAGGTGTGTTGCTCAGCTGTAGTCTCAGCTATGCCACAAGGAACAGTGATATTCAAAACCCTGATTGTAAATGTCCATAAAATTAAGAGTAGGTCCTTTATGCCAAGGTAGTGGCAGTAACTTTAGTTTTCCAGGTTGCCGAACTGTTAAGCCGACCCTGGAAATGTAAAACAGATCTATTTCCTTCAAGCCAAGCAACAGCTATAGCTCTCCTGATTTCCTGGATGTGGCCATGCAGCCAGCACCACTGTCTGTGTGGTGACACTCTGCAGCTGGTCACACAGCCATCCCTGGTAGTTGTCAACCACCACTGGCCAGTCACTACCTGACACACGAACAGTAGGTCTGCCCCAGGAGCCAACCTGAACACTCAGCACACGAGGAAGGAGATGAGGACTTCACCTGGGCTGCTGCCTCACTGCTCCCTGGGCTTCTTGAGAAGAAATAAACATGTGGTTTCCTGTGTTTTGTGAGTGCTTTGCTCTGTGCCTTTTATTTAATAGCTGTCTGCTCACCCAGCTCTTCATAACTTAAGGATGTCTCATGAAAACATTCCTCTCTTGCTTCTGGCCACAAGCTTTTACATCGTGCTTTAATCCCCCCTTCAAACAGTTGCTGCATAGGCTGGCTCGCTGCTGTCCCTAGAGAGCTACCACCGGGGTGTGATATTCCAGCTGGGGGTGGCAACTGCGGGGGCAGCTGCTAATCCCCTCTTGTACGCCAGTAGACACACCCCATAGAAAATTATTATGGACCTTCGGGTGAGTTTACCAGCGTGTTCTACAATAAAATGTGGCCATTTGTTTGTGGAAAAAAGGTAATGATGGACGTCTTTTTTTCCCCCTGCTTTGCATAAATAGTGTGTATCCCTTCACAATATACAACAACCTTTTTCCTTCTGTAGTAGGTGTTACATTTTTATTTATTCTTTCCAAACTTCTGACTTGAGTCCACCATGTTCCAAAGAGACTGAAGTCTACTCACAAAATTAAATCCTATGCACCATTTTAACTTCACTTAAAGGTCATGTGAGATTTAATTACTATGACTGGTTCTACCTCACTGCACATAGACCATATTTCACCCATCCCCCCGGAAAGGAAGCCTCTTAATCATTCTCAAGATGCTGCTCAGTCATCACAGCTCAACATTTTCTCTTATCTCAACACTCTGTGACTGGGGATCCCAGCAGATATGAATCATTATATCTTCTCCAAAGTCAACACAACTGCGGTGATTGCCTTATTGAAGATCTGGCCCTGTATATTATCATGGCAACATTTCTATGAAATTGATTTTGGAAGCAGAAGTGCAATTTTTTTAAAATATGATTAAAGCACACGCTGTTGTAACAGCAGGTACAGGTTGGACATTGAGTTAGTAAATAATGAGTAATGGCCCTTTATACACTCAGGTACCAGCCTCTATGATCCCCTCCTTTTCCCAATACACTTGCTGCCCACTGTGCTCTCCCAGTACCATGTATATCTCGTTGTCTGGGTACTAGTTTAGGATCAAGAAGTCTGATCCACCACAGACTTCTTGTGTGAACTGAAGCAAGTTTTTTGTCTCCCTGCTATTCATGGTGTGTGAACCTGGGAAAATTCATGGGTCTGGCTGGGTGCCCCAGCCCACTGGGACAGGCATGAACACCCCCTCATCCTCTTGCCTTTGCTGCACTTCTGCAAAACAGAAGCCTAGCTTCACAAGAAGCTCTAGTGTCCCCCACCCAGGTGACTGACCCTGCCTGTCTTAACAGCCAGGAAGATCAGCTTTTCAATTTCCAAAAAACCCATGCATAGCTTTTATTAAACTGTTGAAATAGACCTCTGTCCCCACTGGGTAATCTTGCTGTCATCTTACTACTTCTGTCTCTTCCTCATAACTTTGCTACACTAAGTCTAACATCCAGAATAAAAGAAGTAGTGTCTTCATTCACCGCCTGTGAATTGTCCAGAATCTTAGAGTCCCTGCAGTCGCAGTAAGTGTACCAGTCACTAACTAATCATTCATGAACAGAGTGGCACTAGTTTTCGCTGTAAGTCAGTCATATCCTACCTCAAATTGATTCCTGTACTGATGGAGTTAATCCAGCTTTCTAAATGAATTTTTAACCTGATTTCTCTTCATTGAAATGATGAGCACTCTCTCATCTAGCAGCATAACTTCTTTGCTGTATCAGAAAATTGTCTAAGCATTTTTTTCCTCTTCAGTGTTTTATGTAGATCTTAAATTCAAATCTGGACAAGGCTGTTGCAGGCTCTGATCCAAAACTCAATTAGGTCAATGGAAGTCTCTCCTTGGACTCTGAATCGGGATATTTTCAAGATTACCTGCTCCCCACATCATTTCCCCAGGACTGGTCTAGGTGTTCAGACTGCACACTGGGGATTTTCTTGGGGCCCTAGAGGTGATTCACTTCTCTCAGTTCAACATTAATCCTGAGTATTTTCACTTTAACCCAGGGTACAGAGGTACCTCTGGCTTCCTCTCTGAACAGTTGGTGGAGTTAAATAATCAGAAATTAAGAGTGTGCCCTGAAACACACTCTCCTGGTCCACAGGGCAGGTGTGCTTTTGCAGCAGATTCCCAAATTCCAGAGGTCCCTTGCTAATCATTTTCACTGCAGACTTCAAGTGGGAGTTGGAGAGGCATGTCTGCCTCTTCTTCCTTGTCTTGGGTCTATTAGCAGAGCACGTGCACGTGCAAATAACCTCCAGCAGCGAGAAGCATCACTGGAACTAACACTACGCAAATGCTTGGGAAACAAATGCTGGTGCCTTTATAATGTGCAAATTTAACTCCATAAATCACCTCAAAGACTTCCATGGTGCTGTTTGCTGAGCAAAGTACTGTTCTTCTGCATGCTATCAGAATACAGCCCTAAGTGCTTTCCTGGACTAGGGCCCAATACCTGTACATTCGCCTTGGAAGATAAAATAAGTAGTGATATATAGGGCTGGGTGAGAGTCATCTCATTACACCGTCTGCTTTTTCTTGGCTACTGCAGGTTTTCTGATGTGGCTGTGGCTGTGAGAGGACAAATGTCTTTGCAGATTCTACTTTTGGGTTTTACTGGGCTTGGCACACTCAAGAACTGTATAGTATTTTCCCCAGTCTAGACTGGACCTTCCTTTCCCATCCAAATATGAAATTTCATTCTGGGGTCTATCCATGTACCCAGAAGAACTAAATGTCCTGGCTCTTCAGAGGCCTAATTCTGTTTCATGGTGCCTGCAATCACTTTGAAAAAAAGACAGCCTTATTTTTATCTCAGCATTGGGTCTTCTTTGTCATGTTAAGCCTATATGACCAGCCTCCACTTTCATTCTAGGTGTCCCCTTCCACTTGTAACCCAAGAATACAAACTTGCAAAGGGCAAAGCCAGCTCCAGCACTCTCTCACTCTTGTCAGATATTAGGCACAGCTCTGTATTTCATTCCAGCTGATGAGCCTAGGCAGGGTTTGCACAGCCTCTCCTCACTGAACCCTGCCGAGGAACCTTCTCCAATGAGGAAATGCACTCACTGTTATAAATGGCAGTGCAGAGCATGATAAAAAATGATGATGCTTGTTTTGTCTCACTGGGATATTCTTTTCTTCACTTTCTGGTACCCAGCACACCAGGATCTTGGATGAAGCACAGTTTATTGAGATTTCTGGCACCAATGCTGCTGGATTATGTTTAATTCAGCTCCACAGCTACAAACCCTCATGCTGAAGGGCTACACATCAGGCTGTTCCAGTAGGTTTCTATATTTTTTGGTCTTTGCATCTGCGATACTCCCTTAAAAGCAGCTGATATTCAGACAGTGTGTAAATTATTAGAATAATCTCTTTAGGGCTACTCATTATTCGTGTTTTGGTAGCCATCCCTACAGTGGAGTTGCTTCTTTCTTGTGTTTTCAGGGGTTCATGTATTTCTAAGCAATTCTGGCCTGAACTGGGGTCCTGATTCTGGGCCTGATGCTTCTGCATTGCATGTTGCGTAGCTGCTATTGACGATACTAATAGGAATACTAATAGCATGCTGCTGAAGGGGAAACGTGTTCCACACACCATCGGTATTAGAAAATGGGACCACTCATTTCCTGTAGCTGCCATGATTTGGTACCTATAACCAGCATAAAAGTGCAAGTCTCCTGGAGGGAAAAAGTGAATAAAATCAGTGGACACTGATGAGATCTAAGCAAAATCTTAACAGGAGAGTCTGGGGGGAAACCTTTTCCTGGTCTGACAGAAAACAGCTGGAAATCACCTGGGGAGAGGGAGAGAAAGGGGCAGAAGGAGAGAAAAAAAAAATAACAAGGAACTGGTATGCTAACAAAAAAAGTTACACAGGATATCATCCCAGGACAGCTAGTGTTTTTGTGTTAGTTTACACAAACTTTTGCAGGGTTACTCTTTGAAATCCATGCAATTGATTGATCAAAAAGATGGCTATTTATTTCACAGGACCGTGACCCAGAAGCTGGCAGTTTAAGAAACTCACGGTTAAAGGGAAGCAAGCGTTTGGATAAGAAGGAGAAAGAACAGCTGTCTCCAACATGGGAGGTGATCAGCACATAAAAAATGTTTGGTGAAGGGGCACAACACCAGCACCTGGCAGGGGCAGATTCTCCTAATCCCCACCAGCAGCTGGCCGCACGCATCACCCTGTGCCCCGGGAAGCCCTCCCTGCAGTCAGGGCTTCCTGGTGCTGCTGATGGGGAAATTTAAAAGGCATCTGTGAACCTCCCAATGGTCCCACAGAAACATTTGCCCCTGCAGGCCAAAGCCTTGAAAACTTTCCCTACCCAGGCAAGCTATTTCTACCAGCTTTCACTGTGGGTAGAGATCGCAGCTTTCGGCTTTCTCATACCTTTTGGTAATTATGTAAACAGAACATCTAATCTACTTCTGTCACAACCACCCACTAATCAGTATGTGTGCCAGTCTTGGAGAGACAATTCGTGAGACTGGAGGACAAGTGAAAGGACAAGGCTGCATTCACCATGCAAGTATCTCATTCTTCCACTCATGCCTGTCATGCATCATTTGCTTGAGGTGCAGGAGATCCATTTACATCCACTGCTGTGGCAACAGTCTTGATTTGCACTGCCATAAGTCAGGACCCACTGAATTTGCATGAGAAAATACGTAATTACGTGAGTTTATATGTTCAGATACCTTATCAGCCAATGTTTCTAAGTTCCTATATATTTAAACACAAAGATACAAGGATTGCAATGAAGAGCTACTGGTGTTAATTAACATTTGCTCTCTCTATTGTCCTTGCCTGCTTTCACAAAACAGGAGCTTTCTTCACAGCTTCCATGTGTGACCACATCCAGTTCTGTGCCTTGACTCTGTATTCAGCAAAACTAACAAAAATCTATGTGCTGATCCCAGACTTTCATTGCACTCTGTGCATACTCCACACATGCACACAAAGATCTCCAGGGCCCTCACCAAATTTATGTAACGCTTTCCTTCACTGCATGCTGAAACCACAAAGAAGCACGCGGACAAGGAAGGTATTCCTATAAAAGATGTCCCTTCATGAAGGGTAAGGGAGATCAGATTTTGTAGGAAAAGGAAGGGGTTTACTCTGAGTCCAACTGAAGTATCCAAGGCAGCCACCCATCAGCAAAAAAATCAACAAAAAACTAATGTCTATACAGTTTCTGCTACTTTTAACATAGAAGAAGCAAAATAATAAAAACTTGGTATTTTTAAACCTGGTTGAGCTTAGAAAGTAATAAGCAGATAGAGAAAAGCTCAGCAAGTCTGATATGGTTGTTACTGAAGAAAAGCCAGTACAGAACCCCATGAATTGTTGAGGTAATTCTGTATCCATAGCCAGTGCCATCAGGCTGGTAAGCATGTTTTTGTTAGGCTGTCATGTCTATGTCAGTTCAGAAGTGGTGTCAGATATTGCCACAACAAATTCTCTTGTTATAAAAAATCGGGGTGCATATTTTTATAACATTAATATATAATACATAAAATGGCTGGAATTCATACCAGTTGGCACTCGGTATAAGAGTCTTGTTTTGGCTGATATATACAGCATATTGGGAGAGGAGGAAATTTGCTTTCTTTGCAAACACGATGACTTTCCACAAATCAGAATTCTTCCCCTCCTGTTGAATATTGCGGGGGCTTTTCACAATTGAGCGGAACAAATTTAGGGCTGTAAGTAATTGAGAGTTGGCTGCTTGCACACAGGAAAAAAGGAAGACAAACAAAATGTCACAGTGATTATTTTTATCTCTGTAAAGTGTGTGAAATTAATTTATGAAAGCAACATTTTTGCCCTTTTGAAAGTATACGTACACAAGTTAGAAGTCTGGGTGGTTCTCTCCAGGCTACCAGGAAAGCAAAACATGTACTGTATATCTGCCCTTTAATCTAGCAGATCTTTATTTGCAGATCTGGCTGTGCATAATGTTTCTGTGTCCGTGCTTCTGCCAAGTGCAGAACCAGATTTGGTTCTTAGATATACTGGTTCAAAGCTGGAGGAATCTCACCGGCTTCAGCATACACTGCTGAAGGAGAAGAGGAAAGAATTGGGAATCCTCTCTGTTTCACCCCAACCTTTTCTGTTTGTAGGGATGTCTCTGCCTACATGGTGTTTTGCTGCTTCGGAATTATTTACTTTAGGTATTATTAGATATTATGTCCGTGTTTGGGCAGATGGGAAAAAAATGAAGTAAGACTTACAGAAGTTGAGCCCTGTCATCTTGAACAGGGACGTGTTCCTGGTGTAAGACTATTCACAGTAATTAGTCAGTCCATTTTGATAAGGCTGTTGAAGCAGAATTGTTGCTCAATACAATGTCAGCACAGTCTGTTACCAGTCACCATATTAAACCATCCTAGTCAGGTACATTAGGGACTTAAATTCAGTGACCAAACTAAGTAAACCAGCCCAAAGTAGCAGATATGTCAGTCTATATGAGCTTGGTCTACAAAAAGTTAAGTTGACACTGGTTATCTGAGGAAGGAAATGTTCTGGAAGCCAGTTTTCACAGTGTGAAACCCAGAAAGGACCACTACGGACAACAATGAGGATGCAGAGAAGTTGCATCCTTCTGAGCTTCCTTCTGTCCTCCTTGGAGACAGCCCCAAGCTGCTGCTGGCTTTAAATACTCCTCCAGGAATTGCCTCAGAATAATGTAGCCTTTGCAGGTCAACACAAGTAGAACTGTTAGTTGAAAGATTTCAGTTTGGCTTTTTAAATGGCATATTCTCTGTCACATGGGAGGGGTGGGAGAAGGGGTTGCATTTTTAGGTGAAGCTCAAGAAGTTTAGCTCACAGAGAGAATACTGGATGTGCTCCTCTGGGGAAGAAAATCTAAATTACAGTGAGAACGTGATCCAGCTTTATACCCCTCTTCTTCCTCTTTCCCCTTCCCCATCTACTCCTCAGCTTTGCTGAATTATTTTTTGTTCTTAACATTTCCTGAAGTTACTTGTCTTTCTCTAGACTTATATGGGTCTTTACCTTCCCCTGACCCTTGAAAAGACCTTTTTTATTATTATTTTATTATTCCTATCCTGTCCCTAATGCTATTAGCTACTCCTTCACATCACTTGTAAAAGAATGCTCCAAACTGTAGAAATCCCACTGAATATTTTAATGTATTGGTTCAGTCAGTGGTGGCTCTAACTTTTTAGCTGGTGGTGAATCTCAGCAGAAAAAATTGTAATAGACCTGTGTGTGTGTGTGTGTACATACATACATTACCAAAGCTTTAAGACAGCAATACCATACAAAACAAGACAAACACAGAACATTCATTATTGACATTGATATCAAGGTGAGAATGTTTAGTTGCCATACAATGGCAAATAGAAACAGTGGACATTATTTTGTAAAGGACCTTGTAATTTTCTCCTGCCTTCCCCTTTCCAGGCTCACCCTGTTGCTGTGAGCTCAGAGATAGCCAGAGAAACCCCCACTGAAGGCTACTGTGAAAGCACCTCCTCTGCCAGGGTGTACGCCCTCTCATGATGAGAGGTGTACGCCCTCTCATGCTGGGCTTGGCTCAGCTCTAGCAGGAGCAACATCTGCACTTCATGCATAAAGGAATTAAGTTTCAGAAAGATTTCTCACCAAAGGCTGTGAAATTCTGGTAGGGATGGATCAACTGTCTCCATGGTAAGAGCACAGATACTTGTCTGTTTGAAAAGTCAGGTAAGGAGCATAAGATGGACACAAAGGCAGCATCAGCTGCAGGCAAGGGAAGGAGATGGTGGTCACCAAGATGCTAGAGAGCAGCCTTAATTCCTTGAAAGATCCATAAGCCACAATTTTTAGCAGAGTTGAAATCTCAGAGATGGGTAAGGGGATGGTGAGATATAGATAGATAGATAGATAAAATTCAGATATATATAATTCTATAATTCAGATTAAGAAGAAACACCAAACCTGTGTACTTTAGGTGGCAAAGACACATTGCTCTCCACAGTGACCTTCAGATCCTCTCCCTTACTCTCATTAGCACTCCCACCATGAGCAACTCCGCTGAGAGCAATTCACTGACCAATATCTTATTCCAGGTGGTTGAAGGTACCAGAAACCAGACCATCAGGAGGTTGGTATTACTATTTATTCGTGCCTGTGTCAGAAAGCTTTCTTGCTCTCAACATTTTAAGAAGCATAAGGGCAGCTTTAAAAGATTGCTGTTCATCTTTCAGGAGTGATGGTTGGAAAATTGTTCCTGTACCAATGTTGTGACTGATTTGACCTCAAGTCTGGTTGTGTCTCCTAAGCCTTTTGCGAGCTCATTCCACCACCAGTACAGTGAAACCACCAATACTTGCCCATCTGCTCTATCAATAAGCACAAGAAATAGTAAATCCATGAAGACTGTAACATAAATCCAAGTCCTCATGTGAAAGCTCTGTAAACATTAGCTATTACTGTCTAAAAAGATTAACCAAAGAAATGTAATCCAAGTGCTAACAGGGATAAATCTATCTAGGCATGGAGATTATGCAAAGTTTCCTAAGATTTTCTAAATATGTCTAAAATGTGGAGTTTCATTACCAGTTTGCTGTCTTAATTAACTAGTCTATTGAGCAATAAAATGCAGGAAGGTCTTGTCAGGAACAACTGCCAGATACTGAAGGGCATGTTACTTCAGGGAATCAGACAAGGAAGTTGGGTGCCCTGGAAGGACTCCTGCATGTCATGGCATTTGGTCAAAACAAGTCATAAATGTTCTGCTTCATCAAATGATTTCTTCAACAGAAAGTGATCAGCACAGCAGGAGAGACAAGCAGTATAGATTTCTGTATTTGTTAGTTCTTTTCTATTTCTGTTATTTCTTTCATGTTTATTTTTGAGAGCAAGGGGTTGAGAAAGCCTTTAAAATAAAATGGTCTTGGTGGTGTTGTTTCTGAACTGCACTTTAGATTTTGACTACTTGTTTTCCAAGTATATCAGTGAATTCTTTCTTCACTCTCCCTTCTTTCAGCTAGAGGCATCTCCAAAATTTACTGGGGGAAAAGATGCTTCTTAAACAAGATCACCAATTATTAGTACCATGTTTCCAAATGTAATATCCCTATTGTCTTAATTATGTTACTATGGTGGCCAATTTGGAATGGGATGGAAAAGATTTTGGAGGTTTTCCATACCAGATTCCCTGCCTTGAGCATGGAGCAAGCCTAGTTTGTTAATTATAAGTGCGGGCTTTTCCAGACTCCACACCTCTTCCAGCCATAATGGGTACAATGTCAAGAGTTTTGATGGACATGACGTCATCTTGCCTGATGCCACACTTTTCTTTCAAGGTGAACCAATCTTCACATTCCTGAACATAAGCAGTGTGTAACTACTTTATGCCATTGCCATGGATGCTCTAAAAACAGGGGAAATGTATAAGATTTAATAATTTTGGGTCATCTTATTTTTAATAACAACTTAATTTGAAATATTGAAAGTACTCACACAGACAAGGTGGTGAATCTACATATGATATTGGGTTGTTGGGTTTGGGTTTGGTTTTGCTCACATCAAAAATGTAATTTAAATTACCCCTCATGAACATATCTATTACACTCTTTCACAGCCCAAACCCTGCCATCCTTATTTATAAGACCTCTGTCTGGTTCCAAGTCTCTACCAAACCCAAGCTGCCAGTTGTTCTGCACAGCTATTTTGTGCTCTGCACAAGCCAGGGTTATAACACAGAGTAATACATGGACTTACACTTTCCTCTGGATCCCGGTAGCATTTTGAAGATTTAGACTACTAGCAAATGTAAGGCCACAGACCTTAATTTTGCAAACATTGTGCACCTAAAGACATTACTAGCTCTTGGACACTTGCCACCACTCGTGGCCTTGGGACTACTCCAAATTGCTTTGATGCAGAGCTAGTCACAGCAGCTGAAACCACCTTCACCATTTACTGCCAGGGGAGAAGGAGGAGAACCAGCTTCTCCACCTGTGCAGAAGAATGGTGGAAGCAACCAACAAGGACTGGTGATGCTTCTGAACCTTTTGCTAGGTAAATGTGTGGTGGTGGCCTCCCCACTGCTGGTAGCCTCAGCTGTAGCAGGCACAAGTGGAAGGTTAGTTCCCTACTGAAAACAATAGGCAAAATTAGGGCTTAGTTTGATACATGCATCATTATTAAGACCTCTCTCAAAGGAATCTGAAGAGTTTTGCCTAATAATCCTAATAGAGAGATCCCTAATCCTAATCCCTAATAGAGGGACTTTAAAATGTTCATCAGAACCAGAAGTACACTTAACTGAAACACTGTGTTTTTGCTGCAGAAAATAAGGATCACGTAATCAAGGTTACTACAGAATATATACCTGTAAAAGGATTTTTTTGTTTCTTTGCTTTTTGGGGTTTTTTTGTGGGGTTTTTGTTGTGGTGATTTTTTGAGGGTATTTTTCTTTGTTTGGTTGGTTGGTTGGTTGGTTTTTGTAAATGGTGTTTATCTGCCTACAGTTGTAACTATGTCCTTTGGAATACATAATGTAATGAGTTGGTGCAGGAGCTCTGATACTTCAGTTATTTTAGAGCAGTTACGTCAGAATGAAAGGAAAAAAAAACCTTCTGAGTGCTTTACATTTAAAAACTACTGGCATGACGTGCTAATTCATTAAAAAAAAATCTCATTCATCAAAACAATTCATTTTTTGTTTGAACAGGCTGAATAAACAATTTCTTACTGATTTAATCCTGGCAGCCTTTCCAGCTACAAGTGGCTCCAGTTCATGTACAAGCACCACAGTGTCCTTAAGTATCAAGAACAAATTGGGTACATAAAGGACATTTAGTGATCACCTCTGCATGACTGCCCAGCATTCCCACTAGCTGTTTTCTCCCCCTTTTTTCATTATTTTTCTATTGTAGCAAATGCCATTAAAATCTTGAGTTTATCAGAACATTCTGAGAAACATCTGGGTTGGATCCTTTCTTCTCTTTCTCCTGCCAATGATGGGCTGACATGGCACAAAATGTTGTCCTGAATCAGCACTAGATTGTGTACTTTCAAAAAAGGTCACAAAATAGTGCTGGAACAGTGAACAGCCACTTGGAAATGTACTTACTGTAGAGCTCAATCTTGTGAAAATAGAGGAAAACTTACGATATTTTCAATACTTTGAAATGTATACATTCGATTTGATTATAATTTCATTTTTCAATCAACCATTAAGCATAAATGCAAAATCTTGCCACATTTCAATGAAGAATACATGTTGATATCCAACAGCTACATAGGTCTGTGGCAAAAAATAAATACATTAAAACTATATGAGTTTCTAGTCCGTTTTTCCTGAAGCGGTGAGGCAGTTGAACTAGATGATCATCATATGGTTCTTCCAACTGAACAAGTCCAGTCCTATTCTGTTCTATTCTGTTCTATTCTATTCTATTTGAGACTTCCCCAATTAGAAGCACACTAGCTTAAATATGGATTTGTCAACAACAGCAAAAATCAGGTTAGAATTTCAAAATTAAGATCATTTTCCCACAAAATCACTTGCAGAAGTAAGGAGTTTTTTTTCCAAAATCTTCCCCACGTGTCCTTGCTGCACTTGTCCTTAAAAACTACATGACACAGCCTCGAGGTCAGCAGTTGGTACCTGTGTTAGTCAGTACTTCCAACTATAATTATCATCTTTAAAAAAAAATTCCATCCTATCTTAATGGGAACAACTTGAAAAAAACAACTAACAAAGAAACCTTTGAAAAAGCTCAGCTCTGCCCCTCCTGGGTATGTGCTAAGCTTAGATACTCTCTTCTCCTCCTCTTCCAAGTGCACACAAGGAAAGAAGGGAGACTGGCAGTTACTGAGTGATTTACAGGAAATCAAATCGACACGTGAGAGTTTCCAGAGACTTTTAAGAACACTTAGTTGCATACATTATAATGAAACGCCATGCAGGGTTGTTTTGGTATGGCTGATTGGTTTTTCCATTAAAGTAATTTAAAGCCAATGGTTGGAGCTACTTGTATTTTTAAATTAAAGCTTAATGACAGTGAAAGGCAGGGAGGACTCTCACAAACTGATAAAAGTATGTATGTGACTATCTGGAAGATCGTCATCACAATATGCAAGCTGCACGCACCGGGCAGTCTGTGGCAACCATTGAGTCAACATTATGTTGCCTTTAATCTCACATGGGGAAAAAACCCCATGATTTTGAACATGTCTCCAGCAGTCTGAAAGCAGGAATTTAACCAGAGGAGAAGAGAAAACAAAGCGGCCGAGGCAGAGCGGGTATGAAGCCAAGCAGTCCAAGTTCTTCTTACACCTGGGAAGGAAAAACATAAGCTTTAGATCTCATGCTTTACAGATTCATGGCACAAACCCACATTTTCAGGGAATACTGATGGAGGACTGGCTGCAGCACTTTGAACTCTTGAGAAAAGCAAATGTTAGGAGAGACATTTGACCATTCTGCCTCCAGACACTGCTCTTTTTGGGGTCCCCAGCAAGAGGATGAACACATTGCATCTTCTAGGGGATCTGCAAGCAGAAGGTAAGCAAGGCTTTGGAGTACTGTTTCACTGAGTATTAGGAGGGCATTTATAAAGCAGTTGGAGAGCTTCTACCATTTCAGAGCTAAAAAGTGAGTCCTTGAACTGGATGGGATAATGTACATGTTCTCCATTCTCCATGTCTTCCTCTGCCATTCCTCCTTTGAGCAGGCTCAATTCCTTCTTATCTCACTCACAGTTAGCTTTGTACACAACATTTCTTCTTCCAGCTTGCATCTTCTTGTCCTCCTCTCCTTTTATTCTCAAGCTTCCCCTTCAATCCCAGCTTGCTTTCTGTCCCACATCGCCTTCCCCCATCTCCCACATCCTTTGCACAGCCCTCAGCTCCTTCTGCCGCTGCAGGGCCAAGACGTGATGGAAAACAACCTCTTCTGCCATAGAAGGAGGTGGCAGGTTTAGGAGGGCTAGTGGGCCCTGGTGGGATTTGCAGCAGTGACTCCTGCATGTCTGCCTGCGGGTGCAGGGAGACCCAGCGCCATGAGTCTGCACTCCCTTTGCATTTGGAAGATTTTTTTTGGGTAATAGTGGGAGGAATTAATTCCTTAGGAAACATCTGTTGCCTCATAATATTGGAATAGAGCAGCAAAAAGGGAAGATCCTCACCTCAAATTGTGTCACTTTAAAAGCTGCCACTCCCAGTTTTTGCAGCAAAACAAAGGAGGTCTTGTTGGGGTAGTGGGCACCATTTCCCCTGCAGCTGGTGCTGGAGGTGGAATAGCTTTCTTTGCCAGTTGTGGGCCACTTCACAGATGTCCTTTTGTTCCCCTTTCACACTAGCCACAATTTCCTCTTAAACTTTAATCCTCTCTCCGTTTCTAATGTATGCAAATATATGCCAAAAATCAAGTCAGAGATACAAGACAGAGCAAGTTATTAGGGTGGGGGTGGGAGGGATGGAGGCAAGGAGGCAGTGGAATTTCTTTGTTAGTATAAACGTTTCAAGGATCAAAACTGTTAGAAAAATATCTGAGAGCAAAGAGTAAAGCGCCTTTATTATCCATGCTAACCTGCAGGAATGGGGAACAGCTGAATTTTCTATACTGCGCAGTTTACATGAAAAAGGCTCTCAGAGCAAGGAAGAAAACATCTGCTTGTCCACCCCGTATGCCAGATTTCAACCAACGTGCTGATGGAGGAGAGCTTTCCCCTTCCTGGGATTCCTCAGGATTCTTATTTTGCCTCCTTCTCGGTCTAGGCCAGCAGCACATCTCAGCTCCCATGGCTGCTCAAGTCACATGAGCACCTGCTTAGAGGAAGTAGTTCTCAAAAGAAGCAGATACACATGGTCATCTCCTGCAACAGCTGAAGAGCATGGAGAAATGTCTGAAATGTAAGCAAAAAAAAAAAAAAGAAAGAAAGAAAAGAAGCATTAATTGCTACTAAAGCAGGAAAATCTTTCTGGTGGTGTGTTGAAGGGCCAGGCCAGTGATATGGGAGCAAGTCAGGAGACAAGACTGGTTCCATTACTGGCTGCTACTCACTTCCCAGCATGTAAAGCAAGGCTTTGAATGCTGGAAACTGTGAAGGACTCAAAGGTCTATTCAGAAAAATTGGAGATTTCTATTTTATCAGCCCTAGGGAACAAAAGTTATATTGGGTGCCTACAACCTCTACCTTTCCACCTTCTGAATGGAAAGTTTCCTAATGCCCCCAGCGCACCAACCAAAATTCACTGCCACCATAAGGGGCGCAAACCAGTTGCATTTGATGAATTTCTATCCCTTCATCTTTGTGCAGCACTTAGTTTTCCTCACGCAACAGAAAACTAAGATAAGTGCTGAGATTGCTCTTGGAAAGGAAGATTCCTGTGCAGCACACACTTCTACTCTGCTCTGTGTCTCCTCATTTCCTTTTAATGATACCCACTTCTCTCTGTCTTCCTCACATTCTTCTCACCTGCTTCTGTTCCCTTAGTCAACCTTCTCATATCCATTTTTCCTGCCATCATATTCTACTTTTCTACTGTCCTATTGTCTACCAGAGTCTGTCTGTCTCCCTCAGTCCCTCAAGTCCTCCACATTTAAGAATATCATGTTAAAAAAAACAACAACCCTGTGCAACATAACTTGTAATTTTGAAAAGCTCAGTAGTAACCTTTTGATAGAAAGGGATCTTTTGGTCCCAGAAAAGTTGGGTTCTACCGAAGAATACAGGAGAAGAGGGGGAGATGAAAAGCCTGGTTTAAACTGGTTGCTTACTGGTTCAAACTGAAAACATACACCAAGAGGTCTTCTCTCTGAGTCCTTTGTGCAGAACTCAGCATGGCAGGGGCATTTTCTGTATGAAATGGGGCATACCTCTATGAAGAAACGCATGTGTACAACCAAGACAAAATGCTGTTGTGGTCTCACTGGGTGTTAGGTGTCCCCCTCTAGTTCCATCACATAGAGGGATGCTACAGTTCCCTCTTGTTCCTCTCCTGTTACACCCTTGAGCTGCCAAGGTTGCAGCATGAACACCCACTGCTAGCAGCTTGGAAGTGCTGGTTTGGTCTCTTTGGGACTGACACAGCAGTTGTCACTGGCATGGGATCATCTGAAATTTAAAGTGCTGTAGGTCTCGGGCATTTAGCACATGCTTTTGCTGGCCAAAGGAAACATGAAGCCTGCTGCCAGAATGTATTTTACTAATCTCCTTTTAACATATTTATGGATAACAATCTCATGAAGGTTTTCACTAGACTCATCTATTAACTTGCAAGGCTATCAATTTCAATCCGAGAATCTAGATTATGTTAAGATTTTTATGTAGGTCCATCAGATGACATCTGAATGTATCAGCATCTTTAACATAGTCATTCATTGTGAATGTCTCAGTGAAGTAAACCAGTGCTATTGTTCCTTATTTTCAGAAATGGAGAAGGAAGGTATGGAAGGTTAAATTGCTTGCTTGATTCAATCACCCATGGGAAGCCTATAACAGAGCTTAAAGTATGAGATAGCTCTATGAATTGCACCACCATCACCACCTCTCCCATGAATCCCATGAATTTTGATTTCTTAGACAAAAGTCACAGGCAAACCTTGTGGATGCAAAACTAAAATAATGCTTTTAAAATACTAGTGTTACAAAAAATGCTTCAAAATGCTACAAAAAATAATAACCAAGGGAAAGGGTCTGACCTGACTGTGAATGCCAGATTTTGTGGGAAAACTT
Source organism: Scolopax mira (assembly GCA_004320125.1). Lineage (NCBI taxonomy): Eukaryota > Metazoa > Chordata > Aves > Charadriiformes > Scolopacidae > Scolopax > Scolopax mira. The sequence continues at coordinate 240,126 of BJBW01000483.1, read as the reverse complement.
CCAGAAATTAAAAACATAAGACCAAGACTGATAACCTGTTTCAAGTATATGTCTCTTGTGTCTACAGATATCAATGTGCTGGTGTGTAAGACCTCTCCAATATCACACACTATGTAACTTCTTCATTTGGGGTCACTCGTTCTGAGTGACTTGTGTTTGTCAGAAGATATTTTTGAGGTTGACCAGGGTAGGAAGTCAGACCAATTCCTTTGGGTATTCCTGACTTCTGCTCTGATGTTCCCCTAACCCTGTTATGGACTAATGCCAGTCAGAGCAATTATAATATTACCTGCTCTTGTAAAAACCATCTTCACTCTATTCAGGGAAAACTATGGATCCAAGAATTCCATGAAGAAGCCTACAAAAAGTTTACTGAAGACTTAGTAGCTGCAAGGTCCACCTGAGTTATATTTGCATATAAAGGCCAGTAATAAAGCCAAGACCCAGCAAACAGATGGTTTCATCTTGAAACTCATTAATGACAGACTTCAAACTCTTGAGTGAGATTTCTGATGCTGGTACAAAAACCTCTGAGCCCAGATCCTTGGTGGAAGACCAACTCCTGAGGTCTGCCTAAAACCCAGAAAATTACTCTGAAGAAACAAAGGTATATGGAGTAGACCCCGATGCTGTTCTTGAAGGGTGGATGAGCAGTTTCTAAGGTAGCTGTTGCATGAAGTTTAAGATTGGTTAACTGCATTCATTAGTGGCATTGCTTATTAGACATGGATATGTTCTGCAGACCCTAAAGAGATGACTGCAGATGGACTTATGCACACACATGGAGCAAGGTATAGAGTTCAAGCTGTAGGTGCAGCATTCATGCATGCCTGCTGTTTCAAAAGTTCTGCCACTTGACCCATGCAGAATATTTTTAAACTTCATTTTTTGGCTGATAAGTATTTCAATTTTGGTTTTTTGCTGAGAGAACCTCTTTTTTTATTTTATTTTTCAGCAGGAAGGCAAATCATCTTTGAATACTGCCAAATATAACAAACATCTACAGATGGGTTGGTCTGCAGCTGGAGGCTTTAACTTTGTAGTATTTATTTGAAATATCAAAGCCAGCAGAGCAAGGCTAAAACATAGTGGGCACAATTCACAGTGTTTTGGCTCTTGAGCAAATAGCAGTTGAACTTAGAGGTTGGGTTTTTTTTCCTGCTGAAATGGAATTTATGCAGATGTGCTTTGCACTAAATTCATTAACAATTACATCCTGGTGCGGTTTTCACATTTTTGTAAGAGATCTGCATAAGCACTAATTAGATCTAAAACAATGTTACTGTGCAAATTACAGTGCTGATTGTTCAAGTCGCCTTACATTCTGCATCTGCTTTGCGACGATGATAACATAGGTGCATGCAGTACAAATGCCAGCTTTTTACATTTAGTAGGACGATTTATTTAAAAGATAGCACTGAACAGATAATGCTGCAGTTTAAATTTCTCAGAGATGCTTTTAGGTAATATTGCAAAGTAAAATAAATACTAATGCTAATAAGTTGCGTAAACTAATTGCCATTTCATTAGTCAAGAGTGATCTTCTCTGAGGCACATCCACATTCCATTTGGCAACAAGTACCAACTGGGTACAGCTAAATGAAAGCAGTGCTTTGCAAAGATTGCATTCTCGCTTGAATGGGGGAAGGAGGAGAGTGAACATCTCAAATCTATTGCTTCAAACCGTGGAAACAAAATCATTGACTTGCTTATTCAACTTCAGTTCCAGATAACACATGGCAGTGGCAGGTCACTAGGAATGTAATCTATTTTTAAGGAAACACTAGTACTTTAATATCTTGGTCCCCACTTTATCTGTAATGACCACAAGTGTGATAAGACAGTATTAAGCTTTAAAGCCACTTTAAAGACAAAGCTTTAGATGTTATCATTGTGCAGCTCTCATTAATTTTTAGTGAGAGTTGAAAAAGTGGTACAACAGGATGGGGGCCAAGACATCACGGCAACATTTATGTACGCAATGAACAATACTGTCAGCACAAATTCACTTTCAGGAGGAGTCATCCATAAAGATCTTCTTGCTTCCCAACCAGCTATACCTTCACTCAGGATACTAACCAGCACATAGATATGCCCCAGTTTGTACATCTCCCTCAGCTTTCCTCATGGGTGGAAGCAGTACCTCGAGGTCAGCGCACATGCATGAATGCAAGGGCACCATACTCCCACTCACCGTAATAATTGTCATTTTCAGGGAGAGCATCCATTCTTCCATGATCAATTTTGAAGTCCTTGGCAGGGGCAGGGTAATCTACAAGAAATTTTCCAGTTTAGCTCCCTTACAGAAGAAGCAAGGAGTAAACCATGTTTTAGGGGAAGAAAGGGTTTCCCAGCACAGCTACTAGAGTGTGAAGGATGTCTGTTCTCACCAGGCTTTCTACAGCTGTGATGGGAAAATAAGGTAAATGGAACACATGACATTCTGTTTTTTCTGGTAAGTACTGGAGAATGTTGGCAGGTCAAGACAACCCCCATCAGGGACTGAGACAGGAGTTCCAGCCACCTTTCCCTGGGAGACCCACAGGCTATAAGTACCATGTCTGCTAAAGGTTGATCCTTTTCCTGGTTGCCTGTTTACTTGTGCTTAAGCATTTCTGTTCATCTATCCACTCTAGCTCTTCTTGAACAAAATGATTGAATTTTCATCTAGCTTGTAGATTCATGCACACCGTATCAGGAATTAAAAAGTAGACTAGGACTCTCCTGCCTGCAAAAGAAGGGGAGATGACACGAATCTATAAAAAAATTGGTGGTGTAAAGAGGGTGAATAGGGATGGATTTCCTATTGTTTCTTCTGATACAAGATCTGCACTGTCATATGGTGGGTCCAAAATACATGAAAGAAAATTCACCACCTTGACAAATAGCATGTGGTTTAGCTAGAGATGGTCTGCCACAAGAGGTTGAAAGTTTATACAGGCCTAAGAATCAACTGATAGAAGAAAATAAAATCCACCAAGAACAGTTAAACACCAAGATACCACCTCTGGCTCAGAAGGTCACTGAGTTGCAAATCGCTGGGGGGCTGGGGGGACTGTTACAGAGGGATGTTTCACTACATGATTCTCTTGTTCTTATACTCTTCCCACAACATGTTTTGGTCACTGTTCAGTGCAGAATATTTTACTAGATGGACACTTGATTTGACACAGCGTGGCTCTTTCATGTCCCTCATACCCTCAGTCAGCCATTGAATTTGCATTACTGCACTTCAGCTACTGAACTTCAAACATTTACTGCACATAGTGTCTTCTGTCTCAGCTCTATGGACAAATGCTTTAGAGGCATAAAAAACAGCCATTGTTTTGAACACACTATGGAGAAGATTATGCTATCTTACTCTAAATACTTCTGTTAGTGTTAGACACTCTGCTACATTTCCCTTAAGGCAATGAAGAGAGAGGAGGTCTTGTCCTGGACCCCATGCTGGGCAGGGCTCTGGAACTCCAATCTAATGAAAAGACCTCAGGGGAGTATCTCCCTCTTCATTGATTAAAAAGAGAGTCTTGGGAGCTCTAAGGAGCCTGTCCATGTCAAATTAAAGTTAATATTAACGAATAGCACTCTGTCTTATATTCAGAACAGTCTTAAATGCCTAAATCCTGCAGACTTTCATGACCAGGGCTATCAACATGCTTAATCTCTCTGCATTTCGACTCTGCAGTTACTCACATGCAAATTTTATATGTATGTTCGAAATAAAAAAGGAAGTCAGAATAATATTAAAAATAAAATTAAATATAGCAGTATGCTTAAATGCTAGGCACTTTTCTGCTTATTTTATAAAAGCGCCAATAGTCTCTTATACTTAATTAAGCCAATCTGAGGACATGATGAAAGGGTTCTTTAGCATAAAAGTCTTTGAAGTTTCTAGAAAAGAGTGAGGTATATAACTCAGAATAAGGGAATCCCACAAGATTTCTCTGTGCTGAAATTAAAGTGCAAGTTCTTACCTCAAGGATGCTATTTCCATCATCTCCAGGGTATTAGCTTTTGCAGCACGTGCGACTATGGGTTACATTGCATTGCCCACACAAGCCAAAAGGACAGAGAAAGAGAGAGGTTCTAAATAATCTGTAGGAATATGTTGAAGCAAAGGCTGGGGGTACGTACATGATGGTCTCTACCCTTGGACTGGAGGACATTTTTACTGTGCGATCTCTCCTCCTACCTCAAACACAAGCCAGCTATTCTTTCTTTCATTTCACAATTTACACCAGGTTAGCTCTAGCAGAGGTGGGAGTTGAATCCTGGTTTCTCACATGGCACATTTAGTCACTTTTTCTAGCTCTGAGACTCAAGCAGCTGCTTTCCTTTAATCAAGAAGAGACTCGGGAGTCTGGTTCTCCAGTACGTTATTGATGCATTGCCAAATACTTGCGGAATTTATCACTCAAATCTCTATCAGATCCTCCTCAGTAGCTGGCCTACATTAAATACATCAGTTACTTCCCTAAGTGGTATTTATCTGATAAGGTAACTGAAAGTTTGTGGTTTAAATCTGCATGATGACATGTGCTCTTGTCTTCTTTTTGGCTTTCCTTTTTTAAATGCTCCTGCTTACATAATGAAATAGCATCCTTTGCACAATTTTTGCCAATAACCCATGCAAATCTATGAGTTTGGCTAGTTGGGAGGAAGAACTGAAGCCGGTTGAGGTTTAGTCCCTTGTCGCATGTTTCAGTTGTCAGTGTCACACCTTGACAAACCTGAGAGGTGAGAAGCAGATTCCTTCCTGCTACGTGGGACACATATATGCTCAGAGACTCCTGACATTCTTCCTGACTCGCTTTATGTAAAACATATCAATTTCTGGAGGGTCATCCTAGCTCAATAATTCTTCTTGAAACCTAATTATTGTAATAGCATTGGGGTGCTTTTCACCAGCTCCCTGGAAAAATCCAGTTATTACCATCAAGAAGCAACAGCACACACATATTGCGAGGTGGCAGAACTCTTGTGTCATGAATGTAATACAGAAACATTTGCCTCCAGCTCAGACACATTCTGTCAGAGCATCCTCGACGCATCTCTCCCGAGGAGTCAGATCTGACACTTGGGATGGCTGGCTGTCTACTCATCCACCCACTTCTTCTCAGGGTTTGTCTTTGCCTAGCAGGAGTGGGTACAGGGTTCACAGAGAACCCTGAAAGTAGGCTATTAAATGACCCAGATTATTGTGGGAGGGGTGGGGGTGAGGGTTCTATTTCTGTGCTTCTCGGCCTATGTGCTTATGTCAGTCGCTTTGTCTCTGGAGCAGCCTCTACCCAGCAGGAAATCTGGTAGGGGGAGTGGAAGATCTATTAGGGAGAGCAGGCTGTCTAGAGAGAGGAGAGAAGATGATGGTGAATAAAAAATAATGGACCTGAGGAATAACTGGAATACGAAAATGCAGTTGAAATCCAATCCTTTCTTATGTTTGTGGCTTAACATGTGTCAGTTGGCACATTAACAGTAGCATATGGGTTGCTCTGATGTGAGTTACTGCATACAGTATGTTATGTTCAGGCCTAAAATGTGTAATTCTTTTGGATTAGTGTTGGCAGATTTCAGTGTGCAGCGTACAGTAAATGTTCATAAATTTAATATATTTATAAGCTTTTCTGTGGAGCTCACTGCCGTCTGATCTGAGAACCTCCCAAGCAGCTCTGCAGAGCACAGCACTGGTAACTCAAACCGCCTTTACTGAGGTAGGGGATGCTCCAGTGCTGAGTGGAGAGCCTAGGCCATGCCCCAATATCTCCTCTTAAGGTTCCTACAGGGAAGCACCCACTGAAGAAAACAGATTTGCCAGTGAGGTGGTGGCAGGTAATGCAGCTTGAGTGTTTTTTAACATGCCCATCCTCTGGGTACTACAGTTGAAACCAAGTACCTTCCAGATGACTTTCTTGCAGCTCAATTGACCATTCCTACAAAACCCAGCCTAAATACAGAGGATGCAGTCTGAGAGTATCGATATTTTATGGAGCAAATCAACAAATGAACACATTCCACATGAGCTCCATCCAGTGGAACAGGAGTCAGTGCTTCTCCAGAAATGAGGTAACCAGGGTAGATCTTGCTTCCTGGCTCCCATCCCACTGAGGGAGGGTACGTGGTAGGATGAGGGTACAATCACCTGCCTCAATGTACCCTGAGGCTGAGTAAGGTCTCAAAAAAAACCCAAACAATATTCTAGTATCTAATGTTTTTTTAATAAAGGAAGAGAGGCAAAGCATGTATTTCTTTAAAATGGATTTCAGTGGACATTCTCTGTTCATCTTTTCCCTGAAATTATTGCCAGCCTCATGCTTTCAGTGAAGAGGGGAAGCTCTGGCTGTGGCCTGTTTCCAGAGGTCTTTGTCCCATCAGCAGAAGGCTTAAGTATCATCAGAAGAACAAAATCCTTGGCAGAAAATATCTTGAAAGCACGACACCATTGCTCAGCCTTGTGAAACGTTTGTTCATTTGGCTGGGGCAAGGAATATTTTCTATAGATGTGCATAATGTTTTTTCAGCCTCTTGCTAAAATTGGTCATATTGACTTCTATGCGTGGAAATAACATGTGATTCCATGTCAAGCTGGCTACTAGTAGGGACTGATACACAAGAAACCTTTGCATCATGGTACTTGTAGAGAACAAAATAAGACCAACCAGTGAAATAAAAGCCTGGAAATAATTTTTGTCAGCAAGAAAATGCAACTTAATAATGAAAAGCAACCACACAAATCTGCATGAAAAACTAAAACAAAATCTTTTGCCCTGGCTCCGAGCCACAGTCCAGGCTCTCCACTGGCAGCTGCCTCGATGGTCATGAGACCCCTGACTCATATGGGAGTCCTGGAAGATTTCTTCTTGGGCCAGGTGTGTTAAATTCAGAAGAGCACCAGAGACTGATGAGTGTAAGTAGAGGAAGAAAATGTGATTTGTTCCTGCCCAGTATCTCCTCGCCCAACACCCACTGTGTCCCCAGGAGTGTGTGGAAGCTGCTGGGCAGGGAGGAAGCAGCTCTGGCACCCTCTTAGGAGCCAGAATGCACATGGCTACCTGGAAATGGGCAGGCCTTGCTTCTGATGGTTAATCTTGCTCCTGCTCATTGCTATGTGGACTTCAGTAATGCTAGCTAGCTCCTGACAGTCACTCAAGGGACCATCATGCATTTGTAATGGAAGTTGAAGTGTCACGAGTTGGCATTTGCTCTCATTATCTAATTTTCTCCCTACCTCCAACATGAGTCTTCACTTGTCCCTCTCTGAAGGCATGCGTGAAACTTACTTCTTCCATCATTTCTCACTGGATTAGAAAACAAAACCTACCTGGGCATGGACTGTGCTCATTAGGCACAGAGCTGGCACATGCAGCCATATAAGCCACATTGGAGTGTACCTTGTGTGTCTGGGGGAGATCTGGTGACTACAGAACTAGATGCCCTTGCACTGCACACCCTTAGCTCTGGGAAGGGACTGCAAGGACCCAAAAGCCCCTGCACACCTAGAAACCCACCCTTCAAGTGGGGTTGTGTAAAAGGATGATGTGCGATGCTGACGACTCTGGTCTGCTCTCCCATTTGCCCAAGTTTGCTGGAAATCTTCTCCTCGTTTCTTGTAGCTGCCTCATTTCCTCAGTCTTACATATGAGATCACAATGGCAATAGGAGCAAAACATGCCCAGTGACACCAAGCCCAGGATAGACCAGAGAAATGGCTGGTGGCTTTGGAATACACCCCAGGAACTGTAGGTATGTAACTGAGGCTGAACATGGAAGAGCTGATAAAGCGGAGAAGTGTCTATGACTGCTCACAGGCGTCATTTGGATGGAAATACCAAAGAGAAAATGGAGAACTACTATGTGTCAAATTTATGACATAAACCTGCTAATGTTGGAAAAATATATGGATTAAGAGAAAAAGGAAAAGGGATTCTTGGCTCAACAAGCCCCAGACTAATGGCATGACACTAACAGAAAGTGTTTTCCCAGAGAAACTGGTAAAAACTTTATTTTTACTTAAGAATCATCCAACAAAGACCCATCATCTGAGACTGGAAAAAACACTCAAAATGGAATAATCCTCCATCTGCAGTAGGATGGATGGACAAGGATGGGAGGATTTAATACATCTTTGTAACTCTATTTTATTACTTGAACAGTAGAGAATCAAATTAAGTTATTGACAAAGTAGTTATTTGAATTACAATGTTCCATTTCCATTACTTTTGGCTTTTCAGAAGTTTCCTCTCGATTGAAATTTGTTGTGCTGAGCATTAAAATAAAATTGCTTGTTTGTTTCAAAACTTGAGCAACCCCTTTTTTTTCTGTCAAGAGAATGGAGTGAAATAGAGACTTTTCCTGGTACACATACCCCTGCACCCATACTAAAAGTGGCTGAAATGGCAAGTAAAAAGGTCTCCTGATGTACTAACTTAACTGCAGTTGCGTGTGTGTGTCTGTAGAAAGAATTAAGTCCCGTGTGCCTGTTCAAAGACCCCAGGCGTTGCAGCAGGTATAGCTGCAGGGCATGAAAACATAGTCAAGAGATGTGTGTGGATGTTTTCTGGAAAAAGGGGTAACCTTTTTATGGTATGATTTTCCATATGTAAGAGGAGTGGGTAGCACTGACACAGAAGACTCAAGTATCAGATGAAGCTCAAGAAGCGTGTGCATGTTCACAGGCATGGGGCACATTCACAGACCAGAATAAGCATTTCTGGATAGGGATACAAAATATCTGTATTTTGCTTATGGTAACATGGTTTCAGGATTTTAGCCTCTAATTAAGATTTTAGGGGTTCCCCCCCCCCCCCCATCTTCCCCTAAAAGGGAAGAAACTTGGGTCAATTTAAGATGAGGTTAGGGAACAGATTAAGTTTGCAGTGGGTTTTCTCTCCCCTCCTTTTCTCCTGAGTGGCATAAAAAGGAGCCTCCATATTCCTCTCCCACATGCTGTCCTGAATTTCTCTCCTTTCCTCAACACTTAACTTTTTCTTGGAATGCCTTTACGTGCCAGATGACAGCGAGTTACTGTGCTAATTGCTTTATTCTTCAATAAGGACATTTACTATACCAAACTCCTACAATACTTATGTGTAAATTAGAATTTGGCCTTGGAACAGCCCTCTTTCAACAATTAAAAAGCCTTCTTGAATGGATAGCTTTATAGATTTAAAAAGCTTTGTCTTGGATAGATTTTTTTATCCTTTTTCTTTCTTTTTTCGGCATTAGTAGCTGTTTTCACCCTGATGTACCTTTATCAGCCAAGAGAAGACTAACAACTTCACCAAATTGCTCTTGTTTATTAATAAATCTGCATTCAGATCTATTCCATGATACAGAATTATGGAGCCCTGCATATAAATTCCCTTCTTTAAATAATAATTCAAATACATAAGCTGAAGTTTTAAACAAGTGATTATCAACCTGTCAGCTATGCTGAACTGGGTTGCAGCTGCATGGTGAGCACCGAGAGCCACAGGGAGTAAAAGAGGAACTTACCACTTAGTTCTTTTTGCCCAGAGAAGAAATGATAATTTTAGTTATACTTTGCTCGCTTGCAACAATAAAAACAAAACGAAGCCACAGAAGAAAACTGTCATGTTACACCCCTTCCATCTGGCCTGTGCTACACACCCACATATCCCGTCATTCTACAAATTAATCTTTCACACATTTTTTAACAAAAAAAAAGTGTTAATGTTATAGAAGAGAAAATAAGGTAAACAGAGAGCTGTGTAAAAATACATTAACATTAAAATATGGTGGCAGTTATGGATTTTCTTAATTGAATAGGAGAGTAAATATTCACATCAAATCAATGCCAATGGCATGCAAATTAAAGCTACATTAGGGCAGCCTTGATATAGGCATTACCATTTTTGACACTTCTGTGATTTAAAATAATGTGCAGACTTTGTTCGTTAATTTTTTCCTCCCTTCTTTATGTTACTTTTGAGTGGGTAATCTGCCATTACAGAGCAAAATCCTTCTCCTGTGCCCTCTTATGTTACACTATCTTATTTTCTTCTTCTGCCTGGAAGGCCCTGTGAACGCTAGTTCAGTTTAATTTAGGGTTACTATTGAAGCCTCCCCATTGCAGGACAGACCTCTTTGAGCAGCTGCCTTCAGGTCGTACCTGGCCTCGGCACACAGCCAAAGAACCTGTTGGAAGAGTCTGAGGAAAGGTGCCTTTGATTTACTGCACCACGTCCTGGAGGCATCCCCCTCTCCTAGTTCTGCACCTACGTCTTCCCCTACATCTTTCTTCCATCTTCTGTTCAAAAAATGCTTGAAAAAAAAAGAGAACAAAAGCATCTCAAGGAGGAGGAACCTGGCAGGGGCTCTTAGAAGCTATATGGCTCCAGAGGTGAAAGTAGGAGGTATGAAACTTGTTGCCTGGCATAAAAATCAACTCCACTATGCAGGAAGGTGGGACTGATGGATCTACATGGGACAGAGATGAGGAGTACACAGCTGATGTGATGCCAGCAGCTGATGAGTACAAGCTGTACCCTGGTGTGGATTATGCAGGTATTTCCTCCTGGATGACCAGAGGGAAGTTCAAGCCCTACCCTGTGCGGCAGCAGCAGTGCCATACGTGTGCTGCCTGCGCTCCTACAGCACTTCGTTTTCTTTGGAAGCTTCTCTCTTCCCTGGCACTTTTTCAGTCCTCATCAATCACTAATGCTTCTGCATGCTGTCTCTGGATTTTATGAAGATGGGTCCACAATCACACCACCCAGAAGAAGCTACACATGCAGGCGAGCTCATGCAGTGAGAGCCAGCATGTACCTCGAAGGGCTCTCCTTGCAGGGCCAAAGAGTGGTCAGATGGACCTAAGAAAGCAAGTGCGGGAGGAAGACAAAGAGCAGCACTCTATCTCCAACTTGACTGTTCACCCTCCATTTGTACAGACTCAGGAGCAGACTCTAGCTTCTTCTGTACCATACCTGCACAGCTAAAAGCTCTAAAGCTTAACAAAGATTTGATGGAAAGAAAAATTTGAGTTCTCAACACAAAGTCACAATAAAAAGAGTCTGTACTGGAACTCCTGCATCTGGATCCTATACAAAGCTAAGAGCCACCATTCAGGTTCTCTTTCTGCTCTTCAATATGTCCCAGGAAAATTCAGTACAAATCAGTCGCAGGATCATACTACAAGCGTTAGCTGCATGTCTCAGAGGTTGCACATCAGAGTCCACACAAAAGGAAAGAAGGACTCTTGGCTGCAGCAAGAACAGCAAAACCATCACCACTTAGGAGGTTTTAGTGCAAAAGAGAGTCTGTGAATCTTTGCTTCAGAGGGCATTGTGCTAAATTGGGTGACCAGCAAGATTAGGACAGAGGAGTGCATGAGGAGCCTTGTCTGCTTCTGGTGATCCCTAACCTCATTCACCATGAGGCTGATGTGACTGGGGGAGAAGGGGGATAGGGCCTGCAAGGCTGTATGTTTTCAGTTTCATTGAGCACCTTGTACTAAAGCAGAGAGCTCAGAAGATGCTCTCAAAGTTTCTCACAGGCTATGTTTATATACATTAACTATGAAGACTATGTTTATATAGATAAACCAATTTCCTTCCCTCTGCTGCCTAATTTCTTCCAACCTTAGCTTTACCTCTGACTCCCATTCTACTTGTCTTTCTCCTCATCTCTTCTTTCCAACTCCCTTCCTTATCTTTTTCTCAGTCTTTTACATTTTTTTATTCCTCATACATTCCCAGGTGAGTGAGAGGTGTTGTTTTGGAGTTTTTCTTTCTTTGTTACACAGAAATAAGGGGACTTCAGAGTTAGGAAGCCAGGACACCAAGTTCTTATAGCAGCCTGACACCTATTAATTGCCTGAAAAAAATCCACTTTATGGTCCATCTCTACTTTTTTATTCTGAAGAGCTGAGATAATAAATGCTAATTGCAAAGACAGTTGGCTGTAATAGTTAATGTTTGTGCAACACTTCACATATCTAACCATTGTATGGGATTTTCACCACCAGAAACACACAGAGCTGCCGCTGCTGCTACTGCCACCCAGACTGTCTCTGAGCCTGATGATTAATGAGCTCACAGCCCTATTTTGCTGTTGAAGTTAATGTTGCTTCCTGAGGGCAACACGCCTGATGAGAGAATTTGCAGCAGTCCATACGCTATATTGATTCAAAATGCCACTGTAAGTTTTAATTAGCTTTTAACCATTAAAAAGCGTGTCTGGAAATGAAAATGGCACTTACGCTTATGCAGCACATGTCTGTACCAAAGAGGTGAGCGTTAGGCCCAGTTCCTGACCTGTGTGCTGACCCCCCGCTGGTGCTGCAAACCTATCTTTGTGGCCGTTAATACATTTCCATGGCTTTTCCTTTTTGTTAACTTTATGCCAAATATCCACTTACATCTATTTTCAAGCCCCGAGGAATGTATTTTTTCACCCACCCACGCTATCTTTTGAGAGTTATAACATGCTAGAAAAGTTTAATTTTGTGGAGTTGCGCTTTAGGAGCTAACGTGAGGGAGTGGGCTCTGTTGAGGCCAGTGAGAAAGTGGTGTGCTGGGATGGAAGGCTGCACCACCACTTCTCCTTCGCACCACCAGACAGTTTCTATTAAGTCATTGACAAGGTGCTCATTATTGCCAAACCTGTATTGTACTTATCCTCCAGTATCTGGATAGCAAAGGGTTTTCTGAAGAAATCCAAACAGTAGGAGTCATTTTTGAGAATTCATGGAAGACAAGGCAGGTATTTTATCCTTCAAAGAGGACGAAAAGAGAATTACGGGCCAGCTATCAAATTTAATTTCTCAGACAAATACAGGAAAAAAAATAATTAAACATTTTAAAACCACCTAGAAGACAACAAGGAGATGAGCATAGGTCCACACTGATTTATCATGAATGCAGCATGTTAAACAAATCCAGCTCCTCTCTGAGACATGTTAAGAGGCCTTGAGAGAAGGGAAGGTCATCAGCACTGTTGTCTTCAGCTAGGCTGTCTCACATGAAGTTCTTGTGACTAAACCAGGGAACATGGTTAAGTCCAGACTAACCAGTGGTGGCAGGATTGGCTGAAAAGCCATGTGCAAGGCATCATTACCAAAAATTCACTGCCAAACTGAAGGGCTATACTGAGTCCAGTTCTCTAGGTAACTGTCCTAGATCTGATATAACTCTATTTTTTTTAATTAACAATATAGATAAACAGACTAACAGTACAACTCTTAAATTTGCAGGTGACACCAGTTTGGAATGAGCTGCAAGCACACCAGAGGAAAGATTGCAATTCAAAATGTTTCTGGCAGATTGGAAAATGGCCCAAAAAAGCTGAGTGCATGGCAGATAGGATGGAAGCAAAATTTTCTGCTTTGGTAGGAATAATAAACTGTGTAAGTGCAGGATCCACAGCCAGGGCACAGCCGAGAAAAATGTGGACCAACTAGAAGATGAAAACAATGACAGAAAATGTGAGAAACATGATCTACAAGGAACACACAGGGCTCTTTAACGTAAAGAAGACAAGGCTCAATGAGGTATGATGACTGACATTCAGTACATGAGTTATTAGGGCACAGAAGACATAAACTCTTCTGCATGACCGTTATGGGTAGGACAAGAAGCAACAAGTTTCTTACAACAATACTTGCAAGAAGACACCAGGAAAAACATATCTCTGGAAAGGCTAATGGAGCAGTGAGAAGGATTGCCTGGGTGAACGGTAGGGTCTCCGTCACTGGAGATTTTTGAGAACAGGACAGATCAGCGTTTCTCAGAGACAGCCCAGATACAGATGATCCCAACAGCAGTCCGACAGGGAGATAAATTAAGTGATCTCTTGAAATTCATTCAATCCTTTTCTTTTTTTTTTTAAATCTCTATATTACCCATGGGAGGTACAGAACTACTTTGTGCCTCAACTCCAACCAGTGAAACAGAAATACCAGGGGCCAAATTAAACTAATCAATTAAAATGACTCGTATTGAGCTTGGCTTTCTCAAACTGGTTAATCACTTGGGATTTGCAACTCATACAATTTATCATCTGTGGCTGCTTTATCACCAAAAGCAGATATTTATCAATCATAGTGTAGGGAAAATCAGATATTGTTGTCATGACGGAATGCTCTAAAAGCATTTACAGCTTTACAGACTAGTTAGACATAATGTATATTTAAAATTCTTGAAACCAGCAAAAGATCAGATTGAGGAAGGAGAGAGAGATGGTAGAACAGTGACACTGTGCAAGTTTAGTTTAAATAAAGAATCTTATCAAATCCACTGACTACTTGTTCACATCTGTCCAAATATAACTTATGCCATATGTCCTACTATATAAGTCAGCTTGGAGGCAGGACACTTCCCTAAGCAGCAATTCACTTCCTGAGTCTGCTCTATCTTCTGGAGAATAGAGAGGTGGGAAAAAATGATACATCACTGAAAAATCTGAGAAACAAACAAAATAACCTTCTAAAAGCCTCTGGGAAATAAAATCCCTTTCTGTACTCTAACAGTATGGTTAGCTGAATCTTTTGTCTTCTCAGGTATTAGCAAGGGTAATCCCAGAGATGCTATCCTTACCATAAGCTGCCTTTGAGGAAATCAGATGCCTCAGTTTTACTTCAGCTTTTTCAGTTTGCCAACATGGTAAACATTCTCTTGCCAGTCACCCCAGTGACCACCACAGAAGCACAGCTTAGGGTTGCAGCTTCCCAGGTCAGACTCCTGGGTTCGGCCAATCACTCCCTCAACCATTTATAGGTCTCAAGGGTTTTGATGCCATCCAGAGCAGCAGGCAGGAGTGGGAAGACCCAGTCCTGCCCCATTGTTGTGCTTCCCAGTGAAACACTTCCCGATGGGATCTCTCAGATGGTAGTGTTGGATAAAAATATCGGCATCAAAATCCCGTTTCGGATACCAGAAGCCTCCTTATGGCTCTAAGAGTTTAATTTTCATTTAAACATCAATAAATAGCAGCATAAGGGTTTAAGATGAATTATGTAAGCCCTTTAGCCATAGCCATTACATTCTGCCACAAAAATGAGCTGCTGTTCTCACTTTGTTTTATGGGCTCAGTGTAGCCTGTTGTTATTGTAGCTGCCAAATAAAACCCAGCAAACCATGCAAATGAAAATATAATCTTTTATGCTTTCATAGTCTTAGGATAAACTGGCATGTGTGATTTTAGAGGAGCGGGTGTATTTTTTGCAGTCTGTGGTGTTATGCCCCTGTCTCAGGAGTCTCTGCGAGTGGAGAGTAGCAGTGGCTTCTCAGTGGAGACCCCTTGGTCAGCTGCTCTCCCGTCTCCAACTGCAGCACTGTCACAAGCTCACTGGCAAGAGAACACACAACAGAGTCCTGAAGGCATGAAGGAAGGATGGATTACAGGTCTTTTCATAAAACCACAAAGTCCCTTGCTTTCAAAAGAATACATTTTCCACTTCTAACTTCCCCGGAGCCTCCTCGTTCCCTGACGGGAGCACACACCCCATGATTTGATCAGATTCCTGTGTTTCCCGAGGGTCTGTCACCCAGCAAATGTGCCAAGAGAGAAAACCATGTGAAGTAATCGTGACAGGGAACAGCAGCTGAAGCTGAATGGTAAAAGCAGATGACTCTGCACAGAAATACCTGGGATAAAATGTGCACGAGTACATGGAGAGAGAGAAAAAGAAGAGCCAACAGGGACCTAAGTCAGGAACAGGGTCTTATTCAAGAGCCAAGAGGGAATGAGACCAGGGATGGGGTCTTATTCATGTAATGTAAAAAATGGGACCCTGTAAGTAAATGAGTTAATGCACTTTCAAGCTAATTACAGTAGAGCATGGCAACTATATTAATGGAAGAATATTGAGATTATGAGCACTTGGACGAACAGATAACATTTAGTCCATAACTCTTCCACTCAGAATTAAGATCTGAAGACTGTCTCCTTCACCTTTCCAATGCCTCATCTCTTTCTTTTGTCTGTCTCAGTTTATTTTCGTCGTCACATTCACTGGTGATAACATTTTATATTTTGTGCTTCCTAGTGGGAGCTATGCTGGATGCTGACACCCACTCTTGTGCAGAGATTTTTGCATATTTTTTTTTCTCTTCCACCCGTTTTACACAAGATGGTAACATATGGCCTTGGGTGATTAAATGATTTAGTGAATGAACTGAGCAGAAAGAGCAGGCTGATTGGAAGAAGACAGCTTCTGTTTAGGCATAAATGTCTTTGTAATCTGTAATGATAGGAAAGAAATTACAGAAAAAGCATAAGACAATTTAATTGGGTTTTGGTTAAATATTGTATTCTTCAGGTCTGCTGTAAATATAGTGAAATAATAGTATAGTGGCTACTACTTATTTTGTTTCTACAGCATGTCCTTGTAGAAGGGAGGACCCCTCAAATGTAGACATATGCATACACCCACACACAGCATATAAAGAGAGAAAAATCAAGTAAACGGTTTTGTAAAGCTCAGTTGGCATTTTATTTATTAACTTCTGAACAAGTCTATAGAACTTGGTGTTGGCCACCGCCCTAGTTGAAAAGGCTTCACACCTTCAAGCTTTCTCAGCATTATTCTGACTGCAATCCCCAGTCGCACCTATGCGTCCTCAGCATGAACTGCAGAAGGTTTTGTGGAAGGAAGATACCTAGATACCTTCTGAGCAGTCCCACTCAAAACATCCCTGCCTCTGTAGAACCCAGGGCACAAATTAACAACCACTCCCACTCTCTTCCTTTCAGGGCATCATGATTTGTGCCTCTTTTATTTTTGGACTCTTTTTTGACTTTTGCATTTGTGATAAGTGTTTGGGGAAATGCTTCTGTGTTCTTGTGAGCATGCGGTGGCACATGGTGAAGGTCTGCCCTGGACTAAGCTTCTGCTTGTGATTGGCCAGTGTTGTGAGAGACTGGACTTTAGCAGCCAGGCATTCCTAAGCTAGAAATTTGAAGCCAATTCCTTTGTATCCAAAACAAGCCATCCTTTGAGGCAAAACATTTCTATTCTGGTTCCAGTGATCGTATGCATATCACTAATGTTCAACCAACAAATCCCATTGAATTCCTGTCCTCATCACTGCTCATGAGGCCATTTCCATTCTTTATGACCAAATTTTTACACAGAACCTTGAAAACACTTTGGGACATAACAAAGAAGTCACTGATCTCAGTAATTTTTGCCCATGTGGAGCAGAAGCTGCAGCTAAAAGCTAGACAAATCTATTCTCCAGAAAAGGACAGCTGCACCTAGAGAAAGTCTATCAGTGGTGTCTGTCCTCAATTTGTAGCCACCTCTGTGATAAACCTCCACGCATGGTGCTCCTTCTCCTTTACCTGCCAGTGTTTGAGAGGAGAGGGACATTTTTGGCCCATGTGCTAAGAAAATCTCTTAGCTGAGCACATCCTGGTGGCTTACCCAGCATAGCTAGGGCTGATAGGAATTACTGATCCAGTCAGACTCTGGCACAACAAGATGTACATTTAGCCAATTCATGCAAAGCCTGTATTATATTATCTTGGCACTTTCCCAACACTGGCTCCCCAGAGAGAAAACTCAGTTCCGTGGTGACATCAGCTGAACCTCAAGTGTGATGGCAGCTCCAGAAGCTATGTAGCTTTTAATTTTTTCTGCAAACCAGGCTGCCATTAATTAAGTTTCACTACAATTTTAAAAAAATATGTAAAAAAAAAATAAATTCAAGAGTGCCATGATCACAATTCCTCATTTTTACTTCTCTGTGATGCATAACCCTGGAGATATTTGCTGCTGTACCTCCAGTCCTATTAGTCAAAGCATTCTGGGAGAGTTTTAATTTATCAAGGGGGTACCCACTTTCCACTTTCCTATCAATGAAAACATTAGTAATGCTTACGGGTGATGGTATCTGGTCCAAAGTAACCTGCAGGGGACAAACCCAGGATATTTGACTACAGACGAGCAGTTTTCATCTTCATTTTCTTTTTCATGGAGAACGAAGTGGATGGTATGTATGGGAATTAGAACAGCACTGCTCGACAATGTGAAGAAAACATAGAAAAGTGTCATAGCAGGTATAAGAAAGAAGTATTAAGGGCCAAATTTGCAGCTAGTTCCACAGTATAGCTGCATTGAGTTAACATCTAAACTTGTGGTTCTAGACCCAAATATCACACAGGTACCTTTGACCTTTTTTAGCTCAGGCTCTCCTGCTGTCCTCGAGAAGAGCTCCCAAGAGCGCAGAGCACTATTCCAGCTCCAGAAACAAATGCCACAAATGCATTTTGAGGCTTTTGGGCAAAGCTGAAATCCACAGTGTGGCTCGCGACGCGTTAATCCGTCTTGAGCAGCAACAAACAATGCCGGGAGATTCACCACACAAACCCCTCAGAAAAGGCGCCAGGAAACCTCGACGTTCCCAGATCAGAGGCGAGCGGGGAGGCTCTGCCGGAGCTGCAGGCGCTCCTGGAGCACAACATTGCAACGTCAGCATTGGTTATGAGCCAAAGGCCTTCAGGCTTGCTTGTTGCCTGGAGGATATAAATGAAAGTCAGCAGGTGCAAAGGTGCAAGAAGTGCAAAACTGCATCGTGTCTTTCCAAACTGTGTTTGTGCAGTAAATGAGACTCATTTCTTTCCACGCTAAATCGAGACCAGTTTTATTTTCTTTGGCTTATGAATGCTCTTAGTTCAATTTTCGTGTGTGTTCTCTACGGTACCTTGGGATGCCTGAGGTGATTTATAAATATGTGTAGAGACCAGGTGTATTGCCAGATGTCTACGTCCCTTTACAACAAGGCTTCACCATCCCTTCCAACGGAAGGCTCACCTTATATTATTTTTTCTAACAGAGGATCAACTGGACTACAGGGTATTTGTGAGTTTTCCCTGTATAGGATTTTTTCTTAAATCACTTTTCTATCATCTTGTTTCAATACTCAAAATAACGATAAGCCTTTAAACCCCTCTAAGTACTCTTTAAGAAAATTAGAGTTCATTTCACATTTAAAAAAACTCACAGGCAAATGTCAACGGTTCCAGGTTTAAATCAATGAAGCTGACTCACTGCCAAAAAGATTTTTAAATCTTAAAGTGTTACTTACACTCACTTTGTTTCTGTTTCACCCCATTTCCTATTTAGAAATAGTAAAAATATATTTTATGTAGTAGCTGTATAAACAATAATTGCAGATAATTCTCTTAAATATAACTGTAGTAAGAAATAACCTATATCCCCAAGGGTGAACCAGTCTGAAGAGGCAAAAAGGACAAAGTGATTTCACCAAGGTCACATAGTCAAATGATAGAATGGAAAAGAAAATACAACCTGATTTAATCAGGAGTCAGCACTGTAAATACTAGGTGAGGGGCAGTAAGATTTTTCTCATACAAATATAAGGAGGGAAGTTCACATGTGCGAGGAGGAAGGAATAAATGAACAGAATGTATAAACAGTAATGCCCCATGAAATTTTATTTTAAGATTACTTTTAAATTCCAGGTCCTGTAAAAGTCCTTAAGGACCTGAGAAAGTCCATTTGCTGAATAGCCTCTTTTGCAAATAAATTCTATGAAATTTTTCACATTAAGCAGCCTCTGTTTTTTCCCAGAGTTTTGTATCATGAGAATGACTAAACTGCCTCCCTCAGTAAAGCTGCACTTGGAAAAGTAAGTATTCATAAACTGAGGTCTTAATAACCGACCCCAAGCAGTTGGTGAGATGGCTTATACTAAGAAGCATGAGGTAGGATACAGTTTAGAGATCTAGGACAACAGGATTAATGTAATAATTTCAGGCACATTCACTGGAAGTTCAAACATACACATAACTGCGTAAGTTACTTGTATGTTTCAGATTATAAATAATAAACAACTTCAGAACTATTTCCAACAGTATTTCTTATTAAACTATTTTCAACATTTATTTTTGCAACAGAAAGAAAAAGTAGTTTAGTGGTTACAGGGAAGATGCTCAAGAAATGACAGGCAGCAGGGAACAGAGCACTGATTTTTCTTAGGTGAAGTGATTATTAGAACTGAGGAGACAATCAGGAAACATGAAGAGTCAGCATCTTCGCTGTTATGTCTTGAAGACAAGGACAAAACCCCATCGAGTTCCAGCTATAATGGAATATGGAACATTATGCCAATGGAAAAAAAAAAAAAAAAGCATTCTTCCAGATGGAATTGTATCAGTATCTTTGAACGACTGAAACACTACGAGGTTAATAATTAAAAAATTCCACACTGGGTCTGCATAAGCAATCAATTCACCAAAACGTAGAGTGAAAAGTGTTTTCTTTTGTATGCATGTATATTTTATATATTTATATATATATGTTTGTAATGCTTGAAGCATATGGACACCTAGATGCTAGCTGCTGTGTGATATACATATTGGTGCTGTCAAATAGATTAGGCACAGCTAGAATTCAGTATGTTTCTTCACAAGGGTTTCAGATTACCAAAGGAGATTAAGTACGTGCCTTCAGCTTTTTTATCTACTGAACAAATTTTGGTTATTAACAAATATCTGAGTTCTTTTTCTTTGAACTCTGGGTCTCTGTTGGTGAGCCTTGTTCACTTCAAAATATTTCCCTGTGTTAACTGTTTATCTGAAACTGAAGGGGAGATGGGGAAATACCCAACTTCTTGGATTAGTCTTTTCCTAAGAAGTCCTTAGTTCTTCAAACCTGGCCTCCACTGCCCTATCCTAACCCACCATTAAGCTGTGGTATTCTCCAAAGCCACTGACCTCAATCTCCCTGTGAACCACCTCGAGGTCTGGAGAGCTCCTTTTCCCCTCAGGCTCCATCCTTCCCACAGCTGCCACTTGCTGCCCAGGAGCAGGCAGGCCTGGGCGCCTGCACATCCCAAATGACGCCAACCTGCTGGCGCTGCACCTCGTAACCCGCTCTGCTGCCGTGGGAAGCAAGGACTACTGACAGAAATGCAACGCTAAAAGTGGAAGTCTAGCCCAGGACAGAGAGATGAGACCACACACATTCCCATCACACTCTTGTTACAAATTCACAACTGACTTGTGCCAACTGAGGAGAGAGGGTAGGACACAAGTTAAGGAATTACAAAGGTAAATATTTATTAATGTGCATGAGGTGCCCTGGCCAAACTAGGCACACCCCAGGGATTTTTCTCTAGGGGATTATACAAGGGTATGATATGAACTAATGCATGTTTCTAATTATCCAATCATAAATGTAGTACAGCAAAGCAACTACATTTTTGTAGGTCTTGTAGCAGCATTATCCGTCAGCATCGAGGCCTATCTGTTGATCCAGATGTTTGTTGTCAACTTCTGCAAATCTATCAGGCAACCTGTGTTCCTCTTAGATACAAATCCCTCAGTAAATTTTGCAGAAAAGTTTCCCTATCTTAGTAAATCGCTTTTTCTTCTAAGTCGAGGCAGATGATGGGTCTTGGGTCTCACAATAATCATGCAGCAATTATATGTTAATAACGCTCTTCACTTCCGATGGCTTCATGGTCTCAATCATCTGCACCACAGTCTCCATCCTATGGGCCCTGAGGTTGCTCAGCTGAGTAACACCTGGGCAGTGGGCAACCCACACCGGGCTGGTGGCAACTGTGGGGAAACTCCTTGGGAAGCGAGGGGTTTTCTCAGGGCAGACGTGCTTGGCCTGGTCAGCACTGGTGACCGCCAAAGCCTGCCAGGCTGGGCCGGGCCCACAACGTATGGCCTGCCCAGGCACAGGTGGCCCTGACACCTGCGTGCCCAGACTAGACAGCAGGGACACAACTCACCGCCGGGCACAGCACCCTGTCCTGCCCTGAACCCCCGGCCAGCGCCGGGGCCGACTCAGGCCCCACCGCCCACCACCCGGCCCCGGCCGCCCTCTCGCCCCTCCACCGTCCCGCCATGCACCGCGCCACCACCCCACTCCCCCCCCCACAACCACCCCGGCAACCGGCGCGAGGCCGCAGCCCGCGCGCGCCCTCCGGAGCAAAGCTCCGCCCTTCCCGCCCCGCCCTCGCCCCACCCTCGGCCCCGCCCCCTCCCCGGGCTCGGCGGGACCCCGCCCCCTTCCGCCTCGGCTCTTCGCCGGGTCACGCCCCCCTCGCCTCGCCGCCCGCCGCCATTGGCGGCGCCACCGGCCTTCCCGGGCCGCCCTCCTCCACTCAGCGCCCGCCGCTGCCCGTCACTCATCGGCGGGACGCCGCGCCGGTTGGCGGCGGCGGCAGCGGGGGCGGGCCGGGCTGTCAGTCAGGGAGCGGAGTCCGAAGTGGGGAGCGGGGAGGGGGCGAACATCTGTCTGCCGCAGCCCGGGCCCGGCTGTGCCGCCGCCGCCGCCGTGCGTGCGCCCGCCCGTGCTGCGTGCGCCCCCGCCCTCCCGCACCCCCCCCTTCCCTCCCCCGCGCCCGGCCCCGGGCTCCGCGCCGTCTGCGGCCGTCGGTGCCATGGGGAGCCGCTGAGCGCGGGGCCCGCTTCGCTCCGCTC
Organism: Scolopax mira; assembly: GCA_004320125.1. Classification (NCBI taxonomy): domain Eukaryota; kingdom Metazoa; phylum Chordata; class Aves; order Charadriiformes; family Scolopacidae; genus Scolopax; species Scolopax mira. The sequence goes on along the minus strand of BJBW01000483.1, from coordinate 217,707 downwards.
CGCTCCGCCGGCTGCCCCGCTCGCTCCTCAGCTGCCGGCAGGGGGGAGGCCGGGAGGGGGGGGGGGGCGGCGGCTAGCGGGCGCGGGGGGCGGGCGGGGGGGAGGGAGGGGGGCGAGAGGCGATCCCGGAGAGGCAAGTGAGCGAAGAGGAGCCCGGCGGGCGGCGGCGGCGGGAGCGCGGGGACTTCGGGCCGCTGCGGAGTGTGAGTCCCGCTGCCCCCATCCCCTCACACCCGCCGGGCCGGGGCTGGGGGCCGGTGCGGCCCCGCGGGGCGGGCGGAGTTGGCGGCGGGTCCGGCGGGGGGTGGGTGCAGCGGGGGGGCCGAGGAGAGGGAGGCGGGGGCAGCCCTCCCCGGGCGGCGGGACTGGCCGCCCCGGCGCCGCTACCGGTTACTTTTCTTTTGTTGCCGCCGTGACCCGGGGGCGGCTTTTCCTGCCCGCCGGGCAGCTGCTTCCTCCCCCCGCGGGGCAGCCGCCGGCGCGCCCGGTCCCGGGCGGGGGGCGGTGCTGCCCGGCGGGAGCAGGCCCCCGCGCCGCTGGGGGGGGNNGGGGGGGGAGGGCGGCCGGTCCGGGGCGGGGGGGGGGGGGGGACAGCCCCGGCGAAAAGTTGCCGCCGCCCGGCGGGGATGGTGGGGGGGCCGGGCCCTCCGGGAACTTGCTGGGCAGCGGCGCCGCGCCTCCCCCTCACGGCCCGGCCCGGCGCGGCCCCGGGGGCGGCGGGCCCGTCCCCCGGCCCGGCAGCGGGCAGGTGAAACCGCCCGACTTGGTGTAGAGACGAGCGCGGCGTGAATGTCACCAGAGCGGGGGAGAGGGGGACGGTCCGATCCCGGCGGCGGTGCGAGGGGGACGGCGCCCGGCCGCCGCTCCCCGCCCCGCCGGGCGGCTGGCGAGGGGTAAGAGGGCTGCGGGAACCGGCGGGGCCGCGGCCGGCGTCCCGGTGGCAGAGCGGACTCATAAAGGGGCAGCACGATCCCCCGGCGGGGAAAGAGGGGTTTGTGAACGGGGGCGGGGGGGGGTGAGAGCCGTGCGGCCCGGGCAGGTGAAGGGCTGGGCGGTATAAAGGGGCTGGAGCTGGAGCGAGCGCTCGGTGTCACTTGCGCCGTCTGAGCCTTGAAACCGAAAGGAGCGGCGGCGGAGCGGGGAGCCTGGCGGGGGGGGGTGAAACGGGCTGGGTTAATTCCTCCTTCTAACGGAACCGCTGGGCTCGATAAAACCCAATTGGTAGGGATTTCTGGGGTAACCCCGCGGCTGGGGTGTGCTGTCAGGATATAAAGCGCTCCTCCGACTTAAGGCAGAAGTGTTGCTATGCTGCAAATACAGTAGAGCCCCATATGTTTAGGATTTTCTTTTCTTTTTTTTTTTTTTCTTTCCCTGTTAGAAAGTTTGAAAAAAAGAGACTTTGAAGTATTTTGTTTATACTAACAGAAGAGAAAAGTTCTCCTAAGAAAAAGCTGGTGGCAGGAGTGTAGAGGAGTAGCATATGGCATTAAAAGGAGCACAGCTGGAGGTAGCATTTCCATCTGAACATGATGTCAGAGCAGCTGACAGCCTGCCATCCCTCAGCCTTTTATTCTAACACACAGACAGGGAGTTAGTGTGTGCAGATCTGTGTGTGGAGAAGGTATCTCATTCCTCTCTAACATCATCTCCACTTTGCATCTGTCTCTCCTAGTCTGCTTTTTTTCCACCGATCTAACAGACCTGGAGCCAGCAAGACTCAGAGGAAAGGACTTAATCAGGTTTATGTGTACTAAAGGTAGGAGTAGCAATAGATTAGATACAGCATATTTCTGTTTTGGTGTGTTGTTTATTGAATTTCAGAACAAAAAAATCACATTACCTTTCTAACCAAGTTTAGAGGTAATATTGAAATTGAGTATTAAATAGATAAGTGGACTTAGTCAAAAGGCTTGGCTACAGTTGGAGAGTATCGGTTCTTGGGCACATTGTTAGCATTAACTTTAATGCATATTTTGAGAATGTCTTGGTTTGGAAGAAAGAGAGAGCAAGTTCATTCTTCATGTCTGAGACCAAAATTGCATTGGATTTAGTGGCAAGCCTAAAGAGAGTTTTGCTTTATGTTCTTGTATTGCATCTTTTAAATTACTTTAGGGGGGGGTTAGTGAAATATACAAGAGTGTGCTCTTTTTTGGGGGTTTTTGTTTTTGTTTTTGTTTTTTTTTTAGAAGAGAACTCTTCTGGCTAAAATGTGTTTGTGGGGAAGTCTTTAATTAAACTTCATGGTTAAATATCCAACAGCTTAGAACCGTAGTAGCATACAGCTGTAGTGCTTCTGAAAGATAGAAATCAGTTATGTGTTTAAAAACTTTTGTACCCGGGAGAATGGCTTGACTGGTTTCCTCTTTTCTTTCTTGCGTGTGGCATTTAAAATCTTTTATTTCAGCATAACAATAATTATTTGAAGGAGTTTTTGTATTTGCGACTAATTTAGAACTTGTAGATTTGAGCTGCCTGAATTGGCCAGACAGCTGTAATCGCACTCCTCTATTCTTAATCTCTTTATCTGGGCAGCAGCTGCCATATGGCCACAGTCAGCTGGATCAGATGTTTATAAGCTTCCTTCTTCGTCCCTCTCTGTCCTTTCAGCCTCCTAATTTGATCACAGCTACCTTGTGAGCTGCCCTCCAATCTTTATTTTTAGCCCTCTTAAGGATTAGGATTGATGTTGGCTGTGGGGCACTTAAAGTGATTGTATTGTAAATCTTTGTGCTTTACTCTAGCAATGGTATTTTACAGAATATAGTAGGGGTTGTGTTGTAAGTTTTAGTACATCTTGGTTTGCGAGGGATGAGGATTTTTCAATAGTATCTGCCAGCCTAGAGCCACGAGCTGCTTAGATGGTTTGGGAGAGCATTGCTATCAATCACAGAGAATAGATTAAGACAGGTTTTTAAGAGATTTTACTTTCTATTTGAGTTTTGGCTTCTCTACTTCTTTGAAGTTTATTTTTTCTTTATCATCGAGGAAGGTGACTAGAAAATTGCTTGGGTAAGAACAGTACTTGGGATACTGATTTTTAAATATGCACACACGCTCACATTGAATTACTTCTTTTTTTTTTAAGTTTGGTTCTGGAAACTCTGCTTGGTGTGGGAGGGGAGGGAAATTTCTGTCCTTCTGCATAGGGGAAGCAGTGTTTGTTGGCGTTTTGGTTGTTAGCTTTTTTGTGTAAATTCTGCATGTTGGCAAAAAATGTTCATGTTCTATTGTATAGTATGGACGAGGTTTTCAACCTGAAACTGTACTTACTCCACGAAGGAACCACATGACCTAAATTTCTAAAAACCTTGATTTTGCTGTCGCTATAAATTGACACCTGTAAATAATTTTTATACTTTATGAATGTTAGACCTTCAGATTTGATTATATTAGCATTTCTTCATGTGCAAATCTCTCCTCTTACTACAATTTGACTTTGAAAATAAGGTTGATGGTCTGATTTTTATTTTTTTTTCTTCCTCCCCTGTGATCTCTCAAATTTTGTGTTTAAAAAAAAAAAATGGGGGGGTGTCTGCCCTCCTGGGGATGCAATCTGGAGGAAGTTCCTTGAAAAAAAAACAAAACCAAAACTGTTGAACAGATTTCATGAACAGCAGTGGTACTTTTTTTTAAAAAAAGAAAAATTACAAATGTAGCTATGCGCGTATTGGAACGGTTTATTTACCATGGAAAGGAAATTGTAACTTCAGTGGTTGATTGGGGAAGGAGCTGCCATTGTACGTGCGTGTTAAATAATCTTTGCGTGGTGTCAGTAGCAGAATTCTGGCAGTATAAATACGAGGCTTTTAGTGTGGAATAACTTGGATTCGTAAGTTCTGTGATTCTGACCTACATTTAATTTCTAAAAATCTCATTGCTTGTAGGTTATGAAGACAGTATGGAGTTTCCTGACCACAGTAGACATTTGCTACAGTGTCTGAGCGAGCAGAGACATCAGGGTTTTCTTTGTGATTGCACTGTTCTGGTAGGAGATGCCCAGTTCCGAGCGCACAGAGCTGTACTGGCTTCATGCAGCATGTATTTCCACCTCTTTTACAAGGACCAGCTGGACAAAAGGGACATTGTTCATCTGAACAGCGACATTGTTACAGCCCCAGCTTTCGCTCTCCTGCTTGAATTCATGTACGAAGGAAAGCTCCAGTTCAAAGACTTGCCCATTGAAGACGTGCTAGCAGCTGCCAGTTATCTCCACATGTATGACATTGTCAAAGTCTGCAAAAAGAAGCTGAAAGAGAAAGCAACCACGGAGGCAGACAGTACAAAAAAGGAGGAAGACGCCTCAAGTTGTTCAGACAAAGTGGAGAGCCTCTCCGACGGCAGCAGCCACATGCCAGGAGACTTGCCCAGCGATGAAGACGACGGAGAAGATGAAAAATTGAACATCCTGCCTAGCAAAAGGGACTTGGCGGCTGAGCCTGGGAACATGTGGATGAGATTGCCCTCAGACTCAGCAGGCATTCCCCAGACTGGCGGAGAGGCAGAGACGCACGCAGCAGCAGCTGGAAAAACAGTAGCCAGCCCCTGCAGCTCAACAGAGTCTTTGTCCCAGAGGTCTGTCACCTCCGTGAGGGATTCAGCAGATGTTGACTGCGTGCTGGACCTGTCTGTCAAGTCCAGCCTTTCAGGAGTTGAAAATTTGAACAGTTCTTATTTCTCTTCGCAGGACATGCTTAGAAGCAGCCTGGTTCAGGTGAAGGTGGAGAAAGAGGCTTCCTGTGATGAGAGTGATGTTGGCACTAATGACTATGATATGGAACATAGCACTGTGAAAGAAAGTGTGAGCACTAATAACAGGGTACAGTATGAGCCGGCCCACCTGGCTCCGATGAGGGAAGATTCGGTCTTGAGGGAGCTAGATAGAGAGGACAAGGCAAGCGATGATGAAATGATAACTCCAGAGAACGAGAGGGTCCAGGTGGAAGGAAACATGGACAGCAGCTTGCTCCCTTATGTGTCAAACATACTTAGCCCCGCTGGCCAAATTTTCATGTGCCCTCTCTGCAACAAGGTCTTTCCTAGCCCCCACATCCTGCAGATCCATTTAAGCACGCACTTTCGAGAGCAGGACGGGATCCGCAGCAAGCCTGCTACCGATGTCAATGTCCCCACCTGCTCCTTGTGTGGTAAGACTTTTTCTTGCATGTACACCTTGAAACGTCATGAGAGGACTCATTCAGGTGAAAAGCCCTACACTTGCACCCAGTGTGGGAAGAGCTTCCAGTACTCCCACAACCTGAGCCGCCACGCAGTGGTTCACACGCGGGAGAAGCCTCATGCTTGTAAGTGGTGTGAACGCAGGTTCACCCAGTCCGGAGACCTTTACAGACACATTCGGAAGTTTCACTGTGAGTTGGTGAACTCATTGTCTGTCAAAAGCGAAGCACTGAGCTTACCTACTGTCAGAGACTGGACCTTAGAAGATAGCTCACAAGAACTTTGGAAATAAAATTTTTATATATATAAATAATATATATATAAATCTATATAGTTGTGGTACAGTCTAAAAGCAATCTTGTTTCCTTGAACTGAAAGTTTGGCTATTAGCTTGTTTTTGCACTTTAAGGCAGCATGAATATTTCACTAATTTAGCACTCCGATAAAAATGAACTGTAGAGGTAATCCGACAAAGTAACAAATTACAGAGCGTATTTTTTCCCCCTTTTTGGAATAGAAGCCAGCGGATACTTTACTTCTAAGGAATCTCCAATTCAGAAAATTTGGATATGGCTTTATTCTCCCCAAAACACTGCATTCTTTTTAAGCTCTCGATCTTTTTCCTCTTAGAAGTCTGAATGTAGAAATCCTCTCCCGATTTTGTCAGTTCCTTTACATTTCTATAATTGCATGAGTCCTTTCTAGCTGTTGGAAACCTGAATGCTTTTAGACCCAAATGGAAAATTTCTGAAATGCTGGATTATCTATTTTTAAACAAGCGGTTGACTTAGAACTTATTATGGCAACTTCTGGATTTCTGACAGTTCCCACTGGAAAAAAAAACAAACAAACAAAAACACAAAACAAAAAACAACACAAAAACATAAAACAAAAACCCTGAGAGTACACTGGGATCACTGGGACTCTGTCTTACGTGAAGGTTTGCTTGGGATGAAAAAGGATATTGCAGCTTCAGCAGTGATGAACTGTGTGTTTAAAAAATGTGAATTACTGTTATTGTATACTGTAATTGATTACATGGGCCGGGGGGAGGTATCAAAGAACTTGGCAGGTTGTGTTGATGCTCTTAGTTGAGTCTTGAAAAGTAAATATTAACGCTACAGAAATGCATGATTTTCAGTATATTTTTGTCTTTGTTTGCATTGTATAACTTTAACGAGTGAGTTGAAAATTATTTAATTTCCTTAGGAAAAAAACCCGACACCGTTGAAAATGCCGGTGTTATGAAGAAGAGAAATGCACTGTTTTTATTTTATCTAATTTAATTTTACTTTCCCACTGTTTTTAAGTTGAGAAGAACTTAAGCTACGAGTCGCCGATTTAGCTACGTTAACAAGGAGAAAAAAAAAGAAAAAAAAAAAAAAGAAAAAAAAAAAAAGAATGTTTACAACCAGGCTTCGAGATTTGCATGTGCGGTGTGCATTTACTAACCCCAGACCCCTTCTAATTGCACAGACCCCACGCCAGCTCCAACTGAGGTGTGTCCATTTCCCCAGATGAGCATTTGTAGGATTCCTGCTGCACCACTCCACCACAATAGGTCGTTCCTTTTTTCGCCCCCCCCCCCACCTCCCCTCCCCGTTGAAAAGAGGCTGTGGGATGAATTAAATAATTAAAAAAAAAAAAAAAAAGGCGAAAGGCCTGGGAAGGCCTGAGTGACAGGGGGGCCGGGGGAGGGCAGGGGAAGGACTATGTGTATCCAAGCAGCAGAGACTGCAGCCTGACGTGTGGTTTTAATGACCAACACGCAGGTCAAAAGCATTTTGCACAGTGTTTGTTTTCCTGTCTTGCACTTACAAATAAGGTCTATGGGAGTAGCATGGAAAACGTTTGCTGTTTTTTCTTTTTTTTTTTCCTTTTTTTTTTTTTCTCTGCTTTTGTTTAAAATTTGATCGCCTTAACTACTGTAAACATAGCCTATTTTTGTGCTTAAGATACTGAATGGAAAACTCCATTGTGTATTGCTGGACTGTTTTGGAAATATTTGGTCAAATGTGTGTTAATTTGGCTGTAATGGCATTTAAAACAAAAAAAAAAAGCTGTGAAAATGGCCTTGGAGCGTTATCTTTAGTTACTTGAATAGTTTCTAGGTTTTAAAACTACATTCTTTTCTTAATTTAGAGAAGACAATCAGTGTCTGAGGAAAATGGACTTTCTCTTGGATTTTTTTGTGGTCCTCGTGAGTGATTGCTTTTTTCCTTTCCTTAGTTTCACATTCTTCTTTTGTTCTAAAACTTAGACTGACATCTAGCTTTGACAATCATAGTATGTTTTATTTTCCTGAGGGGGGAATAACTTATAATGCTGTTTAGTTTTGTACTATTGGTGTGTTGGTGAATTTTTAAACTGTGTGCTAACTGCAATAAATTATATGAACTGAGAAATCAATTCCCTTGTCTTTTTTCCCTCTTTTAAATTATAGTTACGGAGTATTTTTTATAATGTGTAACTTTATTACTTTTGTACAGACTTCTATTGCTAACTGTGTATGGAATATGTTTTCAGTATGCTTTTGAGCACTTTGTTGCTAACGTACATATTTACACTCACTTAACATTTAAAAAAAAAAATTAAATGCTTGTGTTTTGAAAGCATTTCTCTGTGTGTAGCTCTCGATCATTCTCTAGGGGGATTTTTTTAATAATTTTTTTTCTTCCCCAAAGACTTTTGCAGAAGCAAGCTATTAAATTCCAGAAATTTTGCTACCATGCAAATATCTATGGAGACACACGATTCCTTTTCTGGGCTTAATTTCACCCCAAGGAGCTCTCTTGGGCTCACTCGTTTGTGCTCAGTCTCTATCGGAACGTTAGAGCAGAAACTTAATCTGAAGCACTGGCCGGGTACTGACTGGCCGCCAGCATTACAGTAGGCAGTCAAAAATGGCCAAAATACCGGTAATAAATGGGCTACAGAGGAAAATTAAAATAATCTGAATCCCCTGTCTGGGGATTTCTCTTACGGACGAATCCTTTCCTTAAAATAAATGGAATGAAGCTTGGCAAAACCTTTGAAAAAGACCCAGGTGAGGTGCTTGTTGCTGGATATACCCAGAATTCTTGTTTGAGGCCGCTCCATCCTAAAGATGAGACCAGCCCTCCAGAGTCCCATGGGAATACAAAAGTAGAGCTAAATTAGAAGTTTGGAGCAGAGACAGCAGGACCAACTTGAAGGGAAAAAATAAAATAAAATAATAAAAAAAAGAATTTAAACATTTCATTACATTTGTCACCTGCCTAGGTTCAACTGAAGTTGTGCCTTGACCAAGTCAATCTCGGTGCCTGGCACTGTTCTGCTTGTCTTCCAATGTCTACAGTAATTTGTACTTAGCCAAAATGATCTTTTTCACTGTTTTATTCTTTATAACAATTTTCAGTCATCATTTGCTGTGTTTGTGTTGGGTTTTTTTTACAGATACTTTGAAAATATTCCCTTTGTCAATGTTAGTGTCTTCAGCCTCGTAGATTACTCTTTTTCTAGCGGCAGACCTTTTCTGTAGGCTTTCATATGGTAGAATATTATATGTAGTTAAGACGATTTAAAGTATCCTCAAGACTGAAAACCAGCTAATGTTGCAGTTCTGAAATCCTTGCAGCTGATGAGCTTTGGATGTGGCTCTTGGCAGATTCACCGTTTGTCCTTCAACGCTAAGATTTTTCAAGGATTGTAAATTCTCGAGTAGAACTAGCCTTAGGAGGAACCCTTCTTCAGAAGGGCAACAGAAAACATAACTTAGCCATTAATGACAAAATAATTCAAAATACCCTTTATACTTTGGGGTTTTATCTAGACGGTCTATACATGTGCAGCACACACTTGCTTGTGGCTATCACAGTGTTTCTTCAGTGGAAAGATGAAACATATTCCTGTGTGTTGCCTCTCTCCATAAGGTTTAATATACTGACATGTCTAAATATCTGTAACTTTTTTTTTACTTTTTTTTTTGTAATACAGTACCTACATAATGAAGCATGAGAGAATCTATTATTTGGCTTGAGGCTATGTGGTAACAAATCCTCACCCTCCACGTTGCCATGATATTTGCAGGCAAATTGCGGGAGTGGAAGCTGTATGCTCTAAACTTCACGGGTTTGGAAGATTTCCTCTGACCGGTGATAGCTGTCACGTTTTAACTGTGTGTACTTCTAGCCCGAGACTCACAGGGAACATGCTGAATATATCACTTGCCTGCTTTTTTAACCGCTGCCTGTGATAGCTTAATATTCTTTAATTATCAATGATTGCTCTAAACTCAAGTGTAGGGATAACAGAGACTTTTGTATCAGGTATAGTATTCTATAGACCAGCTACTTACTGAGACCTTTGCGTCTTTCAGGTGCAATTTGAAGAAGAAGTTGGTAGGAGTTAAAAAGGAAACTTTCTGTCCAAGGAAGGGAAGGGATCCTCATTGCTTTTCCCGCTCTCCTGTGTTAGGATAAAAGCAAATACCAAGCCATCCCAAATACTTCTGCTGAGATTGAGTGAATCCAGCATAGCCCTTCAAAATTTGCATTGCCATGTTGGAAGCCTAAATACAATTTTTAAATTAATTTGCAAAGGGGCGGGTTCCCTTTTCCTCCTGTGCTCCCTCGCCCCAGCAATCGTGCTGGCTCACCTGCTCGGGGAGGGCACCGCCACCCCGTCTCCCTGCCGCAGCGAGCCCGCTGCGTTCCTCCTACAGATAACGGGTCTCGGGATTTGTCGGACACGGACAGACCTTCCCCCCTGTTAATTCTACAATATCAAGTGTTCTAATCTTTTAATGGAGTCTTATGTAACTTTTATAATACATTTTCACAGCCTACTTTCAAAAATGAAGCCCTGAGCCCCCTTTTTTATGTTCACCGATGCTGCAGCAATTTGTAGCTGAAGACCACTAGGAAGGAGAGAAGATTTCTACCTGCTCCCTCCCCTCGCTTTGAAGCAATGTAGATTCCTTCAGAATGAAGGTGAAATACATTTAAAGTCTGCAAAAATACCATAAATTAGAAAACTGATTCTAAAATATTGTCATGTAGTCCTCTGTGTCAGGGTTCTCAAACTTACTCATTATTAACACTATTTGTCCATGTGATTTCCAAATGGAAATATTTCCAGAGAGTATGGTCTTTTATTAAAGACACCTTTTTTACTTCTTTTTTACTGGGTTCATAAATGTGAATTTTAACAGAACTGTCTGATATTTTTAAAGGGAGGAAAAAGTGATGCACAAATCTTCTGGGCCCTTTCAGAATATTCTGTTTTAGAAGTCTTTGTTTAATTTTTGTTGCTCTTAGCTCACATTTTAATCATGTCGTTAAATATAGTGAATTTAGTCATAAAAAATATTTTCTAGATGGTAAGAGGGGAGTTCTTTCTTTATTTGTATGAATGCTTTCGGGCAGAAGGTGGAAATGTTCTCTTTTGCCAGCAAAGGAAGATAGTCACAGGAAGATGAACCCTGCTTATTAAAACCTACATCCAGAAGCTCCTGCTAGTGCGATAAAATTCAGCTAACCCTGTTAATTGGTCTTACCGATGAGAGATTGCATCCCTTTTAGAAAGATTTTCCATTTTAGTCTCGTAGGCTAAAAAAGAAGCGTTCCTCTTAACTGGTTGTCAAATGGAAATGCTCTTGGTGCACAGAGCGTGCGGGTTCACCGGCGCTGCCAGAGCGAGAGCGGGGTGAGCCTTCCGCACAGCCGGGCAGCGGGAGAGCCAAGGGTGGTACAGGCTGCACTGTGACAGGGACAGACAGCGCTGCAGAGGTTGCAAGTGATGGAGATGTTTGCCAAAAAAAGAAAAAGAAAAAAAAAAATCTGTTTCAAAACTAATCTGTGACCTGGAGTATCTTCTACATTGGAATTTCTTGAGTTAGTTATTCAGAAGGACAGAACTTGCCTAGGTTATCTGATTATAATCCTCAGGTTCATTTTGCTGCAATTTAGTTTCTTACTTTCAGGTCTTTTCTTTTTCATACCTACACGGTTTTAATTCGTGGTGACTCCTTGATATTAACCATTTGTATCAGGGGGCTGCAAGTGCTCAGCCCTGTGCGAAAACACTGCCCTCGCCGGGACAGGCTTTGTGCCTTTCCTGTGCTACGGCTGTTATCCTGGGGCCAAATTTGCTTTTCTTTTTGAGATTTTACAGCCTGGCTCTCACAAGCTTTTGCTTGAGGCTGCAAGGAAGAACGTATGCAGTGTAGCCTTGGAGCTGAAATTTCCATGTGATTGGGGATTTTTTTGGGGCGTTGCAGGAAACAAATAAATGATTAATTGCAAAATACAGCTGGTGATTATTTTTTAGGATGTTTTAAAGTGCAGAGTTTTGGTATTTCTTGAACTCGGCGTTGCACTTTAAAATGCATATTGTGTCTGAACAGATGTGTGTGCATGTGAGGAAGTAGTTTAAAATAACTTCCTAATTTTTATTTAGGTGTGCATCGAAAGCACAGCCTTAGTTATTTACTCAAGATCCCTTAAAAGATGTGTTCAGTGTTTGTACTTAGCAGCCAACATGATGTGGTCTTGTGCAACCCATGGCTTGTGATTCCTGCAGTTATCAGCGCTCATCTGAGCACCAAGAAGGAATTGTTTTTATGCCACATCCAGAACCTGCCAGATAGGGATTTACACAGCACATCCCCAGCCATTACAACCCTGCGCATGAAACCCAGCTTTAAATTAGTAAAATATTTAGAGAGCAAGTTACATGTACATCATGACTTCCCAAAGGATTTAACTAGTAAAGCAATATGTTACTGCCTCAGTACTACAGGAGGTACATTAAAAGGTTTAACTGTCTCAAAACAGCTCTGTGGCACGGTATATGCTGTATCTGGATGTAAATCTAAGATTGGGATTTAAATATTTCTTTCACAACCTTCTCAAAATACATTTTTGTTAAGTCTTATTTACAGCTATTAAGATAATAAAAACTACCCTCGATGCTACATTTTCGGCTTTTGTCAAATAGTCTACATTTTTAGAATTAAAGCTACTTTTTATAAATTTTTGGATGTGTTCCCAATATACATTTTACAATTTTAAAAATGTACTTTTTCTATAAATAAAACCCCTTGAAACTGATAGAGCTTTATCATACAAGATATGATTTATTTTCAACTGTATTTGCCACATATTCACACTTAGTGAGGATTCATGTTGAGATAATTTTGGAAATTCATCCCGAGATAAAATACAGTTAAAATTTTAATGAAACATATCCTGTCTTCATAAGCTATAGTTACCAGGTCTTCATTTTCTGTAGCTTATTCTCTCTTTTTAAAAGTAGTTTGACTGGCACCATCTATCCAGGATTTGATTTCTGTTCGTAGATGGTTTTCAGGTTTATATATATATATATATATTTTTATATATATATATATATATATGACAGCTTGAAAACACTATAAATACCAGTATTTCATTATTTTCAAATGACTGAGTGACTTTTAAGAAAGAGCTGTGTCTTAACGAGCTGAGACTAACTAAGCAATTCTTTCTTTTCGGAGAAATGGAGTGTCGTACATTTCTGTATTAATTATGAAAATGTAATTTAATGAATACATGAATGCTGGGCTTCCTTTTGCCAGACAGACCAATGCACCTCTGCAAGTGCTGGGTAACTATTGCGGATTACTTCTGAGAGTTTATTGAATACTGCTACTCTACACTTAAAAGAAGAGGCTCCTGAGACACAAGGTAAACACAAAGATGTGTTTTGCCCAATTCAGTGCCATAAACATAAATGTTATTCTTTTTTGTTAATGATTGGGAAAATGTCCCCGTGAGAAAACTTGCCCAAAAGTGACACAAAAAGTGTCATAAAGCCGTGCTTCATTTAGGAAATTTGTTATTCTTAGCCTAAATTTGCATCAAGAAACCTATGCATTTTAAAATCTCAGCAAGGAGACCTTTTAAAGCCCATAACCGGTAGTTTAAAATGAGAGTAGATCAAGCTTTTTTGCCTTTTTTTTTTTTTAAACAAACTGCTAATTTTAACACACTCTATTATTCTCTCTAATACACAACATGAAGTTTACAGCTTAGAGGCAAAGGTGGGATTCCTGCCAAGTGGAGAAAATACAGCCGAGCCGTATTCACCTTCCAGCCCCAGGGGGTTGAACCAGGGTGGGGGTGCAAGGCAAAGATGGGGACCATCTGTAGGGTCAGGCTGGATGGATCCCCACTCTTTGCCCAGCCAGTCTGCTGGAGGTGAATATCTGGTGACAAAAAGTACTTTCATCCCCAAATGACAGCAGGTTTGTAGCCACGCTTCTGCTGGAGGGATTGAAGAAGATGGAAGCCCTGCTTTGGGAAAGAGGCTGGCTAACATGGGGTGATTCAAACATGGCATTGAAATGATGGCGCCTGCCCTTTCTCAGCAGGCAATGGAGATGGGAGCGCTGGATGCCCTGGGCTGAAGGATGTACAAGTCACAGAAGTACCTGATGGTATAAGTTGATTTTTAAGGGTTAGGAACTAATAATGATGATGGATGGTCTGGAGCTGGATATCTGGGTGCTGTATTGCAATGCTATTTAAAAAAAAAAATACACTAAATGTAAAAGTCTGATCTCTCAACCCTTCTTTGTGGGATATAAGCCCAAGGACAAGTGAAGATGTCAAGGTTTGGGACCTACCTGAGGTGACCTACACATGAGTCACCATCAAGACAGCGAGTAGATGACTAGCACTCATCCTAATGCTAGCCTTCTATTTTAGGTTGATGCTCTTCAGATTCAGGGCTCCCCCACATGAAAGCACAACCATTTAATGTGTTGGGTTGTGGGGTTTTTTAACAAGAGCCTTTGATAGGTTCTGGAGTAGTTCATGGCTAAGCCAGACTCCTTCAGCACAAACCTGCCTGTATTAATGCAGGCAAAATTTTGCTTTTAGAAATAGCCAGCTTCTTTGGGTAGCTGTTGTTACTTCTAGAACAGGGTGGGAATATGTCTGGAGCAGAAAAAATGATTTACAAAGACCTCAGCTTACCATATATTGCTAAAATTTAATATCAGTGCTCACCTTTTGAAAAGATCTTATCTGCGATCTTATCTCCTTTTCTTTAAAGAAGGAGGAGGAGCCTGTGCTTTGGACTCAAATGCGGTGAGAAGAGAGAGAACATCTGTAAATAATGGCTTCTTTTTTTTTTTTTAGGAGAGGGATAAGCACATTGTTAAAAGAATGAAGGAAATTACAGAAAAATGAGGTTTAAGGGAAAGCACATGTTGAAAGACAGAGCACATTAATCAGGCTATGGGAATGGGAGGTATAAAGCCTCTTTTCTACACCACTTTGATTCTTATTAAGGACAAAAAGCATTATGAGTTTTTTTCCTTTTTTCTCTGGCTCTTAGGAAGGAAGCAATATACCACAGCAAGGTTGTGAGCCTCACTCCTGGTGCAGTCCTGGAGGATGAAGCATTTTTAATTCATCTCAAAGGCTTCTTTTTTTTTCTTTTACTTTTTTTTTTTTTTTTTTAACAAAGAAAGGAGTCTCCTCATGACTTTACAGATGGCAGAATCCTGGTTTTGAAGCCCACACTTGAAGTCTCATTGTTGAGAGTGCGAGACCCCATCCGGAGAGCAGAGGTCTATGGCTTTCTCCTGCCCTCCTACGGATTGAGGTACAGGGGGTGGGGAGCTGTGGCCAGCACTGCTTGATAAAATGATGTGGCTCATTTAAAGCCACTGAACTTATTAGAAAAGGATTAAAAAAAAAAAAAAAAGGAAATGTCTATTTTGAGGCTGGATGCAGAGTTTGATATTTCAGAGTGTTTTCACCACATCTTTTGTGCTGCCTCTCCAGCCCATTTGTGCACCATGTTTGATGCCTGATGTTATGCTTGGCTCCACACCTTTCTGCTCTCAGCTGATCCAAGCTGAACACGTTCTCCCAGAGTTATTTGTTGGTGAGAGAAAATAATTTTCAAGTCCTCTGGAGAACACCAGAGGTATATGCTTAAATAAAAGTTCATGAATTTCATGGGCAGAAACTGAGATAATTATGTAAGAGTTCATTCCATCACAAATCCTCCTGAGATATTTGGTAGTCTTCAGTGGGTGCTTGCTGGACCCTCTGGTTTGTGTCCATGTTATTTAGAAAAATAAGAAGGGTGCTCATGCCCTCAGCCATAGCATTTTTCCAGGTTATATGGATACTCCTGTGCCTGCTCTATTTTTTTCCCACCTCCCCATCCCTGTTTTCCCTAGGAGACCATTTTGCCATCCCAGGCACACACTGCCAATGAGGTTTTTGCCCATCGTGCTGCTCGGAAGCGGGTTGTGAATTTCGGCAGCTGTGAGCACGCAGCCTGGTGCTTTGTTGAGCATCTTATTAGCACAGCACCCCCAAGAAAACTACTCTGAGGAGTACAACCGAAGGGTTGGAAATCACTGTAACCCCCTCTCCCCTTCTGCCCCCCACCCATTATTTAAACAAAAACCTTCTGTATGGATGGCAGAGGAGTCAGAAGGAGGGAACAGAGCGAGGAGTGGAGCCTCTTAAAACTGGGTTTGCTTTCCATTGCAGGGCAGAGATCAGTGTGACCAGGCAGGACAGAGGCTGGTGGCATCTTCATGGACCCATCTCTCTCCACATGGGCAGGGAGAGAGATGCACTTCCACCCCATGGAGTGGCAGCAGTGTGGGGACATCCCTTTGCTGCCCCTTTTCTCAGCCCTCCGTGGAGGGACAGGGACGCTGCAACACCAGTGCTGGGTGGTTTGAGCCCTGGTGCCACCAGACTTTGCTGTACCACAGCATGGTGTATTTTTCCAAGCCACACGTGAAGTCTTCTCCTGGGCAAAGGTTCCCCCTCCACAGCCAGGAATCAATGCCAGGTCCCAACCCACGCTCTGGTCAGAGAGAGGGTCATGGTGGCCTTCATCTTTTTGTTTTCTTTTCTTTGGGATATACTCTTACCTTTTGGAAGCTCTCATCTGATGATGGCCTCTGAGCGATTTTGGGCCATCCATCCTCCAGGGGCCTCAGCTTAGGCACATTTGCGAGGCAACCAACGCCACAAAAACATCCGAGTGCAATCTATTTTTTCCTTCTCCTTTGTTGCTTAATGGATGACTCAACTTTCTTTTGTGACTGGATAGCTTTAATTTATAGTTTTTAGGAGAGCGATCGTTCCTCTCATTATTTTGGGTTAAATATTCTTATTTGTTGATTATTTAATAGTTTGTTTGGATAAAGATGGAAAAAAAAACCCCCAGCTTGGTGCCATAGACCGAGTCCAAAAGAAATTAACTGCTCTGCTGCACATATTGGAGCAGGGAGTTTGCGGAGAATGCAGCCCCGCTAATGGACTGGCAAACTGATAAAGGCTTTAAAGATTCCATATAACCCCACGCTGCCTCGTTTTATTAATTAACTCTCCTTGCTTTGTAGCGAGGTTGTCCCGGCTATGGAATAAATGAGTGAAAGGGCTGGCCAGTATACATTAAACATCATTCTACGCTTAGCCTTGTGGAGGATTAAGGCTTGCGGGGAGTTTTGGGGTGGAATTTTTTTTCCACACATCCTTCCTCTGCCTGTGTTTTTTCTCCATGTTGTTGGGAATTGGAGGGGAAGGAGGTGAGGGATTGTATCCGTGGCCCTTCGGTGCCGTCCCGCAACCGGTGGCCAAAAGGCAGTGGGACCATAGAGCTCCCGCAGCCGGGTGTTGGCAGGTGACCCTCGGGCAGAGGGGAACTCGGGGGCTGGGGTTCGGGGAGATGGTGAGGGGCTGCTGCAGCCAGGGGAGGGGAAGGAGCCGCAAAAACAAGGCGCCGCTCTCAGCAGCGGTAAACGATCGCTCGCTGATGACAACGGACTTCTGGGCTCTGCGTCCTGCGGAGCAGGCGCTGGTTTGATGGACTGCTTTATTTAATCACTGTTTAGCTGGAGAACGGCTCGGCTAAGGCGTTCAATATTTCCATGAAATAAAGGTCGTTACGATTTAAGGTTTTTAATGATTCACTAAATATTAAAGCGAATTTTTTTTTTGTTTGCTGCATTGATTTTCTAATATTCCCTCTGTATGTTTTCTTTTATAGGGGCATACAGATTACTGTAAAGCCTGTCAACCCTAAAGGGGCAATAGTTGAGACAAAAGTGATTTATTTATTTATTTATTTTAATCTCTGCCATTCGTGGGACAAAGTTCAGCAATGCATCACACCATCCACTCTCTGTCTGGACCAACGCAGGGTTGGGTTTTTTTTGTGTGTGTGGTTTGTGGGTTTTTTATGGTAGTTTTTTGTGTGTGTGTTTTTTTTTTTTCTAAAACATTACTTCTTGGCAAACTAGATATGCAAATGCCAGAATACACTAAAACCACATTTAATTGGACCCACTTGCCAACTTCTTGAACACAGCTTGGATTATTTCACTGGAGGCTGCTTCTGTTAAAAGATGGGGGAGGAGGAAGTGGCATATTGACAAGGCTTCAGATAAATTTTTTTCCACTAGAAGTACAATGATGCTATGAGCCAAGTTTGGAAGTATTTTACTATGTTTAATAATTATTATTATTAAAGGATATTGTAAACATATGCATTTAAGTGGAAAGTAATGGGAATACAATCATGTCACTGATTTAGCTTTGGATTAATTTTCAACATTTATTTTTCTTTGCGAGGGGTAACCGGCTCCCGCAGTAACTGGAACCTGCGCAGCGCTGTGAAAGGCTGGTTTAGAGAGAGGACGTGGATCCTTTTCCCTAGCTAAATGAGCTGATTAAAAATATTCATTCTTTTAGAAAATCTGTGAAATTTTGCTCTCTGAATAGCAATCAATTAAATATAAACCGTATAATAGGATTAAAATTACAAGGTTTATGGCATTCCCAGAAATTTCAAGCGTACGTATGGATGCATATATTATACTTCAGTATTTCAAAGAGAAACAGGAAACCCCAATAAATTATTACCCTAATAACACTGATGCTGTGAAAAGGTAACAGAAGGGGGGGTTATGATCTTTTTCCAGAGCCCCTTTTGTACGCTGAAGGCCACCTGCAAGGGTGGGTGAGCTGTGGGTTCCCGATAGCTGTGCTGCTGATGGTGGTGGGAGTCAGGAGCCGGGAAAAGGGCAGGAGACATAGACGCTTTTGGGGGGCTCGGTGCAAACTTTACCCTCGCCACCTATTGCCCTGGGATCGGCAGGAGCGGCCCCGGGGGACCCCGCTCACACCAATTGGATGGGTGCCCTTCTGGCCCCTGGGACTAATTACACCTGGCGGATCCCGGGCGAGGGAGATGCTTTGTTTCCACCTTCCTTCCCCTACGGGGAGGAAAGCCCCCGGCGCAGGCAGGCTGCTCCCGGGACCGGCCAGGGACGTCTTCCCGCCTCGGTTGCGCCGAACTTCTTCCGGCGACGGCAAACCTCCGCTCTTCCCCGGCCCCCCGGCGAGCTGCCCCGGCGGCGAGCAGGGGGCTGCGGGCCCTCCCCCTCCGGCACCGAGCCCCGTCCCGCCGGGACGCGTGGGAGGCAGCGGGAGCGAAGCCCCGCGCCCCAAAAAGTTGCGGGAGATGTCGGGCCGGGCTGTGGGGGCTCTCAGTGCCAGGCTCTGAGAGCCAGGGGAGGGCCCTGCGCTCCTTTGTGTTGCCCGCGGGCAATGCGGGGCCGCAGACCGGCTGTGGCGGGGGGAGGCCAGGACGGGAGCAGAGCGGTGCTGGCAGCGCGGTGCGGGCGGCCGGCGGGGGGGGAGACCCGCACCTGCCCCCATCTCCCCGAGCGAACGGCACCTCTCCGAGCTCAGCGCCTTGTTGTACCAGCATCTACGAGGATTCGGCTTCTGGGGATTTAAAAAAAAAAAAGAAAAAAAAAAAAAAAAGAGTCTCGCATAACAGTGGCAGTGCAATTAGGGAAGAGGCGTCACTTTAGATAATGAGCGTCTTTTTAAGGTACTTACGCGATCTGAAAAATCATAGCTGGGCTGGATGTTCTTTAATCTTGCCATCCACCCAAAGCAAATTTGCAAAGGAGGGGGCTTTATTGTCATTAGGGGAATTCTTTCAGCTATCAGAGGAGAGAACAATTTCTTTGTCATTAGCAAAATGCCTGGCTTTCCTTCAGCACATAAACAGTTTACACGATGCAGTTTTAAAATGTGCTTGTCTGTAAGCCTTTGCAGGAGTCTGAATTGTGAACATTTCAGAGTTTGGATGTAAAATCTGGGATCTCAATTTAGCCTTCTGTAAATGCAAGGATGAAGGGCAAAGCACAGATCTGGGCATGAATTTTTAAATTAAGGGTATTCAGTTTCACAGTTTTAGGATGGCACCTATATGCAGTCGACAACCAAGATGTCTGAGCAGCTCACAGTCTGGAGTTTATTCTTAAATAGTCTGTGAGGCCTGGATTGCCTATTGTCCCTCGTGCATAAGGTTCGGAGATGCATTGGCCCGGGCTACACCAGCAAAACTTCTCCGTGCAAACCTGGCAAGCGACGGCAGTGAAAAAGCACTGACATCATTCCCGTCCCTCCCTCATCATCGTACCTGTGCTAATTGCAGCCTAACAGGGACTGCATTTAAAGGGTAAAACGTTCTTTTCCTGGGTTAGATCATTATGCTTGGGGAGCAGGTTTTTTTTAAGGATGTCCGAGGAAAAGCTATCGCCTGCTGCAAGGGGCTGTAATTGCATTTGGGTGGCGGAGCCGTGCTGGCGAGCCCTTCCTGGGGCACTCAGAGCCAAAGAGACCAAGTGACCATTCCAAGCCTTGCGGGAAGCCAGTGCCAGAAAAGAAATTGCAGCATGGTCCTTTGTGTTGCTACTCGGTGTCCCGAGCACTGAAGAGTCCCCTCTCTAGCCCTAATGCTGTTTAAAAACAGCAAAGGGGTGGCGTTCAACCAGCGCTTTGTATTAGAGCTCAATTATCAGCTGCCCCAAGAAAAGAGATCAAAACCTTTCAATGCAATACAAATCAGTTGCCTGAACATAAAGATGAACCTAAGCCAGGGACTGGGGCAACCCGTGGCCAGTAAAAGTAAATGCAATTTATTTGGTTGATAGAGAAGTCCTTTTTCTAAAAGAGCAAACGGGCCTGGAGGGCTGGTGTCAGAAGAACATGGAGAGGTTCAATGTGAGTAGGGTGAGGGACTAAGACAAGCAGGAAATAAATCTCCCCGGTCTGTCAAATGTAAAAGGAGCCAACAGGTAGAGGCTCTCAGGGGGATAAAATGATACCAGGGACATTTTACATTGAAGCTTCATGAGAGGCAGTGTGGGTTACACTGCACAGCAGCTGGAGGTCTGCCACGTAGGAAACCTCCTGGGTTTGGAACCATTTGGTCAGATGCCAATCTGAACATTGGAGTCACAAGGAACAACCAGAGGGTGATGAATGTGCATCCTTGGCCCCGGGGGGTGGGGTGGGGGGCCACAACCCCTTGTGATTAACACTAGAAGTAAAGGGGGCAAGATGTGAATTTTTTCAGGGAACTGCACAACAGAGAAGATGGTAGGGGGTGCTGGGGGCCAGGGCACTCCGCATCTCCAACATGCAGACTGAGCCAGGGAGACTCAATACCACGAGCATACACCTCTGCTATCCCAGGATGATTGATGTCTGGCCACACCACCGTGGTGCATGTGGACCTGGGCAATACCACACTCACGACAGCTCTATTTTTTTACCTGTACACAACACTAAAATGCATCATTTAGGTTCAGCAACAGCTATTTTTCAGCTGAGGATGTGACAGATAAGTTGTTTCTTTCTGCCCAGGTGTGCTGACCTGCAGTAAATCCTGTGGGGCAGGAGATGCCCTCTCTGGCCCTGAGGGGGACCTGCTGTCTCTGCAGCAGGACCCAGGCCACAGCTCTCCTCCCTGTGGTGAACTTGAGCTGCAGACCCATGCTGGCTCTGCAGCGTGCACAGCTCTACAGCGTTGGTCACTAATGAAGCTGCTGTGACCAGCCAAGTCATGGAAGCAGATGTGTTATCACAGAGTCACAGATCACAGCAGGGTTGAGGCTGGGAGAGACCTCTGGAAGCCAGGTGGTCCAACCCCATGCCCAAGCAGGGCCATCTAGAGCAGGTGCCCAAAACCATGTCCAGGTGGCTTTTGCATATTTCCAGTTGCAAAGTTAAGCAAGACAGATGCTATTTTGCTTGGCCAGTTTTCCAGGCAGAGTTGATTTTTTATGGGAATGACTTACCTCTGCCCGCACTGAACACTGAGTTAGCCAAGTCCAGTACCAGTGGGGATGCCTCGGCTGCCCACCTCCACACCACAGCATCTCCTGAGCTACCCAATGAGAGTCTGTTGAGGGCTCTTCTAAGCCACGAGGCAATGGATTTGCCCTGCAGGAGCATGATATCTGTGAAGCTGAAGTGGTTTCAGAAATATTTGAAGGCATTGCAGCTCTCAGATATGAAAGCGATATTTCAGAAAAGGCAGTGGCTGGTTTGCCTGCTTTTAAATTTTTAAAGTGATCTGGGGTAATGGCAAAAGGTTTCCAAGTTGCAAACATGGCAGGGGAGTGTTTATCTGTCCTTTACAGAGCTGAATAAAGTTGCTGTTTTCAATAAACTTAAGTTTGACCTATGCGTGAATGCTTGAGGTTAAAATCTGACTTGAAAGCAATACTAGCAACCCCTGATTAAGAGAGGTGGTCAGATAACATTTGATAAGTCAAAATCTGAGCCAGATTTTAAAAAATGCAGGCAGATTTCAAAGGCTGGGTCATTACAGAACGTGAGATTTCTGTGAATCAGCATGTTACATGGTCTGATGTATTGAGACTCAAACAAATGTTAGGCATATGGAAAGACCTCTATATAATGAGGGATGTGAAAAACAGGATGACTGTTTAATTTAGAAATAGGGTAAGGAAGGGGGGCATATTAAAAGAATGTAAAGCAGTGAATAGCACAGCAGAGATAAGCCTGTGCTCCTGTTCACTCTGTACAGGACAGTAATTTCTATTTACTTACACGTGATCAGCACTACAAAAAATATTCTTCAAGTATGGGTAATAAACCACTGGAACTCTATGCCACAAGACTCCAGTTCTTGGAAGAGCATAAAAAGGTTACATAAAAATATATATGTATTGATGTGGTTAATGAGCTATAAATCATGCTTTAGGAAGTAAGCCAACCAAAGGTTGGAAAGAAATGTCCCCTTTGGGCCACGTGTTTCACAGACTGCCCAATATAGGATTCTTCTACCTTGCTCTCAAGGACCTGTAGGTGCCGGGAAGAGCAGCAGGTGAGATAGGTTACTGATCTGCCCTGTGCTACGAAAAATTACTGGTTTTTTTTCAGTAGTAACTGCATCCCAGGTACCCTTCTGCAGAGCATGACCCAAGGGGACTGGACATGCAACTCCCAGGGCCCCAGCAAACACAGAGTGACTGGCGGCTGGAACAACCCTCCTGCCCTGGAGGCAGCATTTGATGTGGCTCAAAAAGGGACTAGGGAGAGCCCGTGCCAAGTGTATGCTGGCACTTAAGTCAGTGGCCACCCAACTGCACTTCCCATGCCTGGCTTGCCTGGTGATCAACTGTGGCATGGTGGCACCAGCCAAGGAGCTTGGGCAGGTGGAGCAAGTCTCACCTAAAACCTGTGTGTTTTGGTGGGTTGTTCAGTACTACTCTAATTCTTAGCACCCTTCGCAAGGCTGGTGAGGACCAGCGCTCTCACTCACAAGTGGGAACACAATCAGCTTCCTCCTTACTGGGTGGGAATTCTGTTAGGAGCTGGGCTAAGCTCCATGAGACTGGTTTTCTGGGAGAAAAAGCAATGTGGCAAGAAACGTACGTGCCCAGACCAAATGGCAGCAAACTTATGGTAAAGCCCCTGCATATAATCTATATTCTAATTAATACTCTGCATCGTCTAATCAACAGAAATCTTCTGGCACACACGGTCCGGTTTGCAAACTATTCAGCAGAGAGGCTTTTCTAGCCTCTCCACAGATCAGGGTAATTAAGCAAAGCTGCTGGAGGGGCTTCCCTCTGCAGCTTCTTGAACACTGGGAAGGGGGAATGGCGCTTGAAAAAACCAGGCAACCTCTGGCAACCTCCCGCAGCCCTGGAAGGCTCTCTGGAACAGAGCGGGGAAAAAGAAAAAAAAAAAGCCTTCCTTTTCTCCTTGCTGCTGTTGAGCTGGTCTCGCTCCCGTTGTCCCGGTGCCAGCGCCGAAAGCCCATCCTGCTTCCCTTGTGTCGAGCGTTCTGTCCGTCCTAGAGCAGATGCAAAGGCGGCAGCGGGACCGCTCAACTTCAGAGCCTCTCCAGCAGCCTCAGAAGTAGAAGAGCACAGCTCTCCTCACAATATGCTGTGGGGGAGGAGGAAGGAAGGACTTTGGCCCTGTTTGCTTGTGCTAATTGATGGCTTCTGTTGCAGCTATTCACACTTTTAAAAAATGGTAACGAGTCTACTGGTTTAGAAGCAAAGAATAAAAACCCAGCAGCCTCACCAGCGTGTCAGGCACAGATGAAGCCGTGTTAAAGAGTGTTGGGCAGAAGAAATGCCCCACCTGCAAACGCTGAGCTCTGCACAGATGCGCAAAAAATTCTAAAATTTTTCTGGAATACGCAGGGGTAGCCTCCTCTGCAGCAGTGGTGGTGGCTGCTCTGCAGCTCCACCTCCCTGCCTCACCTTGCCCAGCTGCCGTGGTGTCTGCCTCCTTTATAAAATGCATTGAGTTCCTCTGACTTCAGTGCTCTCCAGGTGACGCAGTGCTCTCTCCGTGTGCCAGGTCTCCTGTGCCTGGGAGCCGTTTGGAGAAGAGCTCTGCATCCTCACTCACCCACCCTGAGCCTCTTTTCCTCACAGGCAGACATTGTCTTCTCCTGCTGGGAGAGCACTGTACCTTGCTTAGCAGTTTACATGGTAAGTCTATATTGCAAGTCGGAGGTGTGATCACAACATGCCTGGGTGAAACCCTGCTTGCTTTAATTTAGCTAGCTGAGATATTAATTTTGGAGGAAGAGGCAGCAGTATGCACTTTGGAGCCTATGGTCTGGGTGGGCTTGCAGAGCCGGCGGTGTTTCAGCTTCCCTGGCATCGGTACCCAGGCAGCGAGACGGAGCGAGCTGGGATGTGTGAATAAGCATCACAGCAAGAGACGGCTGTGCTGAGCAGAGGGAGCTGAGCTCCAGCCACGCGCCACGGATGCCACGGGCTGAGCGGGGCGTTTAGCAAAGCCCTGATGCCCTCAGCCCTTCCCCTTCCTGGGCAACCACCACGTGCACTTCCCTATCCAGCAAGTGCCTGGAAGCCAATGTCCATAATTCTGCTTTAAGGAAGGCATCCTCCGATGCTCATGAGGAATTTATCTCTGTCCGACAGAGCCCTGGCATCCCAGTGCTGCTGTCGCTACCGAGGTGTGTCGGCTGCTGGGTGGGTGCCTTTGCAGCGGCCAGGGAGGGGGACAGGCAGTGTCCTCCTGCCCTGCTTTCCTCAGCAGCATCCACACAGGGGCCTTCACCCCTTTTCACAGCCCTTCGTGTACTCCTTATGATTCCCATCTGGGCGTGCTCAGCCTGGTAATTTCTTTTTTCTGAGAAGGTCACCTGAAATGTGTGTTTAACAGAAGCGTTCTCTATTTTTAACATAGAGAAACCTCATAAAAAGTCAGAAGACTAATGCAAAATAATAAATGAGATATTTAGTCATAGGTCTCCATCACATTCCCATTATAAACAGCTCAGAAATTATTTCCACTTGTGAGATAAGATTTAATTGTAAATCATGGGAAATGGTGAGATATCTATTGCCCGGAGCAGGGTAGTAAACATATTTCTGGATCTGGAGGGAGAAAATAAAGCAAAGCGTGTGTCGTAACCAGGATGGGCCCTGAGCACATTTTAACCAAACTGCGTTTCAGCCCAGGCAGCAGCTGCCATTCTCTAGAGGAGGACCACCAGCTTTCTGCTGAAGGCTCTTCCTTCTTAGCAATATTGAGGGGCGCTTTTATGCAGTGATTTCGTGGTACCCAAGGCTTTGTTACTGGTTTTTTCCAGTGAAACTGCTTTTATTCCAACTTAAGCTGTTCCTTAAGCAGCATGAGACCAGCTCACAACTTAAATGGCAAATGTACGGCAGTAACTTTCCTAGCTGCAGAAGGTGATATAGACAAATCTGTTGCTGATACCAGCAAGCACTGAGCTGAGCCCCTGCTTCTCATTTGGAGTGCATTGCTGTGTCTCCTCTGACATGTTTCTTCATAGCACCAAAAAAGAGGCACTTGGAGAAACAGCTTTTCTACTCGGAGGAAGCTTTGACTCCGGGGTTGTAAATCGAGTGCTGTAGCAAGTAATCGGCAGAAAACTAAGAGCTCATGTGTTTTTCCAGTGCAGAAAGAGGAAAGATCAGTTTATTTAAAGTAGCGGAAATTGATTTTTCAGTTGGCTAACCTCTTAGCTTGCTCCTATAGGACAAAATCTAGGCAGTGCAAGCACTTGGATTTCTTGTGCATTTATTTTGTGGGTTTCAACCATCCAGCTGAGTCAGGACTGTCGGCAGGGCGGCCGGTGCTACTCCTGCTTGTGTTTCTCCTGCCATCCACTCAGCCCAAGACTTGGCCACCGTCCTTCAGCAAGTGATGCTGCGGCTGTGGCTCCTCTTCCCTGTGATTGCCTGAGTAAGGAAACGATCCACTTCTGTTCCCTGCCTACCCAGTGATTAAAACAGGGAGGAGATGGCAACAGCTTGGGAAGGGAAGCAGCCCCAGCCCTGGAGCATGCAGCTCTCCTGGTGCTGAAAACAAAGAGGATGAGGAGAGGAGAAGGAAGCTATTGGGTTGTGCCTGGCCATGGAGAGGCTCGAGAATCTGCCTGATTGAAAGCTTCAGAGGAGCTAAGAAACAGACACTTCTCAGACCTTTTACCCTACTTTTCCAGGGTAATTTGCTGCTATTCACATGATGCTTCATGCTGCAGTTTTCTGCAGGTTCACATACATAATGTTTCACAACTGAAGTATTACATTGTAATTTAGGGCAAGTTTGGAGCTCAGTGTTTACGATACAATCCATCTGCCGTCCAAGATTTGGGGAATTTTAACACTGGAGTGGCTCTAACCTAACCACGTCCACCCGAACACGTAAGCGGTGCTGCAGAGCCGCATCCCCCCTTGCCGCCCTTCTCCCTCCTCTCTCCCAGACTTGCCCGGCTCCAGACAGTGTTGCCTTGTGATGCACACAACTTTTTCACCAACTGGAAATAGGAATCTTGCTCTATCCATTAGTTACTGTATATGCGGTTTGTATATATAATATTTATATTTTTCCCCCAAAGTTGTGAAATATATAAAATATAATTCCTCTAGCTGAGAGCTCATCATTCCCATGACAAGGTGCAATCAATAAATTATGCACCACTTGTGGTTATTCTGCATGTCAACTCATATTTCCATGTCGCTGTCCTGACTGTTACTGAGTGTTTGTGTTGTTGTACCTTTCCACCTCCTCAGTGTTGATTTAGGAGTTATTATTCTGGGCTCATAGTAACTGCAAGAAAATCAAGTTCCAAGTGTTTCTGCCAAAAGAAGGAAATGAAATGAGCAAGTCAACAGAAAATTCCACTTGTCAAACACCATTTGCTTACGACTACGGCTTTGTTAAGGAAACTTGCGTTCGGACAAGTTGCCCAAAGGAAACAATTCGCCTTTGCGGTGGGATAACCCCTGTGCCCAGCAAGGACTCTTGGTCGTGACAGCTGTGGTCCTCAAACGAGTGAACAGGAAAAAAAACCAAAGCCACTTCTGACACTTACAAATTATATCTCCTGAATAATGCATAACGCATCCAGATTGGCTACAGGAGGGGGGGGGGGGAGGCTGGGGGGGAAAATGCTTTTTCAATGGACAACCAGACGGATAAGGATTGTATTATAAGAAGAGTTTGACATACCAAGAAGGGGGGGGGGGGGGAAAGCAAAAAAAAAAAAGCCCAAGAACTCGCACACACTTTGAGATTGACTGTCAAATCATTTCACATCTGTACCTAAAGCAAACAGACATAATGCTAACAGCTTGCTGGAGCTCAGAAATGCCACCCACTAATCAGTCCACCTGTGGAATTCTCAGTCCATCTTGCAAGTCGTGTACCCGATTGCCAAGACGCCTGACAAGAAAATGTATATTAAAACGTTGAGTAAGACTGGAAATACAATGTGGTGTAGTATAAACAGAATGCACTTGCTGGGCGGGAAAGCGAGGATGCCTTTTAATTCTTCTCACCGTGACCCGGTGCCGCTCGCTCCTGCCTTTGCCGGTGCCGGGTGGCAGGGATGGCTCGCCAACCGTGCGGCACGTTCGCCTCCCGCGCACGATCGTGTCTCCCTCTGCCTTTCTGCAAAAATAAATAAATAAATAGATAGATAAATGCCCCCTCCCCAAAGCCTCTGTCCCTCTTAATTACTCTTTTTTTTTTTTTTTTTTTAACACATGGGTGTAATTAACAATTGCTTAAACACAGGCATTGGCAAGATAAGTCTCAGCAAAAATAAAATAACGAGAAATGATCTCTCCTGCATAATGAATGCGCCCTTCGGGGTAAGACAAAGAGGTAATTCAAAGGAATGGTTTGTTGAGGGTGTGTTGCAGGAGCACAATTCTTCCAGGCTAAATTACATCGAGGATTACAGCACCGGATTGCTAGTCGCTATTTAACGTGCTGGCAAAATGATCATTTTGCTCTTTTCATCTCCAAAAGGAAGATAAAGGAATGAAAGGAGAAAGTTTACTGGGATTGTAAGAGGAGGCAAGAAGGGCTGGGGAGTGCCCCGGGGAGGATAATTATTCTGTACAAGGCATCATCAGAAGGTTACTGGGTTTGTGGTGTGGCGGGAGGCGGCGTGGCACAATTAGATGCTTTAGATACTCTTTTCTATACATCCCGAGCTTTTTCATTTGCACAGTAGCCGTTTTCTCTCTCTGTGAGTACAAAATGCTATTTTAACATCTGTTCTTTTAAGGCTATTTGCTCTGAGAAGGCAGTGTGTTTTGCCATAAATTTAGGTCATTAATTTGTATCTGTTCTTTGTTTATTTAAGAAACAGGACAAAAGGGCAGCTGCCGAAACATTTGGCTGTGCCGAAGGGTAGTGGGCTCGGCGTGCTGGAGTTGTGCACCCGACCAGCTTGAGTTTGTATCCGCAGCTAGAGGACAGAACTTTATGGGAAGCCTTTGCCAAGGCATGTGGGGGTGCTCCCCGTTCCACCGCAGCCCTCCTCTCCTCACTACCCGCTTTTGGAGGGGCAGCCGTGCCGGGGGACGGGGCTGGAGCCGCGGGGGAACAATGGGTGACACACGCTGATGGCAAAGCAGAAACCTAGAGAGCTGTATGGGAACGCCGGTGGTGCTGTTGTTTTTAGGAGAGGTTTATAATGCATTTGGTTTTTCCTGTGTTGAATCAGAGGGCTGCAGTTGGCTACCAAAGGTAGCCTGCTACCAGCACGTCTGACCTGTATAATTAGATGTCTACAAATAGAAGCACAAAAATACCTAGTAAATTGATTGTTAACAGCATTTAATGCTCTTAAATTGGTCATTAAGTGCAGAATATTTTCTGGGTTGTTACTGATATTATGAAGCATTAACAGAGGTTTTATTTATTCTCATAAGCCCAATGGAACGTGTTTGAAAAGGTCATTTTTTGCTTGTTGATTATGTGACATCTTCTAATCAGTTTAATCAGGTCAAACAGAAAATATACGCAAGTATTTTGAAGCATCTTCTGTGTTCAACTTCCCATTAGAAACCAGTGTGTGTATGTCACACAGCCTGACCTTACCAGCTAAGCATGAAAAGCCCAAGTTCACAGTTAAATTCAAAGGCAGGAGAAAAGTGCTGGTGTCCACACTGACTTGCACCCAGTCCCTGCAGGCTAGCTGGGATCTTGCACTCTGCTGCACAGTGGGCACAGCATCTTACCTCTCCCCTGAGCCCACTGGGGAAAATATGTGTCAAATAAGGTCCAATTCAACAGGCAGTGTGACACCAAGAAAATTGTTTAAATCTGGTCTGACTTTTGCTGGAGATGACAATTGGTCTCACAGCAATAGCATCAGACCCAATTTGCAGAACTGGTCCCCAAACTCAGACTAAGTATATTCTTCATTGACACTGATCTTTAGAAAAAAAAAATTAAAGGCAGTACTTCTGATGGTTCAAAATATGTCTCATTGCTATTTATGTTTGGCAAAGAATTTCTCTGATCTTCACTAGGTCTTCAGGTGCAGAAAATCTTCAAGTGTTTTGGGTGCCCAGACACACACAGCAGCTCCCGAGGGCAGATTTTTAAACCAATTTAGACTTTTACTTCCTTTATCAGTGGGAAGGAGCACCTAAATGTCTTTAAAAATCTGGCTCTGAATCATGTACCACTGAGGAACACAGTATTTAGTAAAATCCCAATGTAACTATTATAAAGGAGATGAAACCAAAAGTGTCTTAAGGAAGTGTTTGGAGTTAATCCAGCAGTTTTCAGCAGAGCCACCATTTTAAATAATGAGACTGAGCAATGCTCTTTAGTTTGCTTATATTAAATCCTCAATCTTACTCATGACCTTTAGTACCAAGGTACTTCTGATTGCCTTGAGACCCAAGGTTAGGGCCGTGCCTCTTCTCTGCTTTCCCTGATCATGCTGCTGCCCAGACTTTGGAAGATCTTTCTTGCCGTGTGCCTCTACAGCAGGTCCTGCCAGCCCCTTCATCTGCTCCATCTTTCCAAGGCTCCAGCCATGTTCATCCCAGATGTGGAGATGGGGAGAGGTGGGCTGGGAGCCAGGAGGAAGCAGAGCTGACTGGTAGAAGGAGCCTGGAAAGCAAGAGTGGGTAGCAGCAAAGCAAAAGTGGCAGAGGACTGGAGTTACCAGGAGAGGCTGGGACTACCAGGGAGAGCAGTCCAGGCTGAAGCCCCTAGAAACAAACAGCAGAGAGAGGGATGGGCTGGAGAGCTGAAGGTGTTGGGCTCAGGGGAACCAGGAATCTGCTGCTGGCACTGGCTGTGAACAGCAGCCCTTCCAGCACAGAAATCTGCAGCAGCGCAGACTTTACAATGTGATGAAGAAACAGTTAAAATTAAATTTCTGCACGAGCATTTTTGGTGTGAAAGATGGGGAAGGAAGAGGGAGATGGTATAGGGGAACTGCCAGGGTTTTACACTGCCACAAAGGCAGCCCATCCAGGTAGTGGAGAGATTTTCCTTTATTGCTGTTGCTGGCAGAGAATCTGCAAACTCATGTCTTAAGTACATACTCCCCAGCGGACTGCTGGGCAGAACAGTCATATGAAAATGTATGGATTTCAGTGTATAAAAAGTTGGGGGGTGAGGGGGTATGTGGATGCAACCTCTGCAGTCCTGGGATTTTGGAGGGCTTCCTGCTACATACACGCTCCAGAACAGAACGTCTATGTGGGACAGCTCATTTTTATCTGTCTGGGTAATTTGATAAACCAGAGTCAGAGGCAAAACAGATCTGAGAGAGAAGAGTAAATTAACAAACAATCCAGGGAATCAAACTAAAATTGTCCAACCTTTGTGAAATCTAGGCCTTCAGAAACATGCAAGTATATTCTGAAAGATGTGGACAATCGTAGTCATGTGTTTCAAATTTAATTTTCACAAAGAAAAATTATTTCCCTGTTTCGAATAATACAACATATTGTGAGCGCCAGCTATTCCATCTCTGTAACTGAGCTCTTGCTCATTCTGTCACTCAAATAACACTCCTGCCTATTGTGGATAAAGAAGAGTCTCAGAAACTGAATTAAATGCTGTATGGGTGAGAAACAGGACTTAGGTCCAGATCTTGAAAAATGAACGGCATCTACCATGTGAGATTGGGCTTGGGGTTTTTTAAGAACTAGCAGCTGCAATGGGAAGATGAAATCCCTGGACCAAAATGGGTAATTCTTCATTCAAAAGCAACAGGTGGTTTGCTGAAGGTGGCAGAGGCAGTTCTTAGGCTAGCTGGGAACTCATTTGCTGGTTATTACATTCAAGAAAGCAATGTGCTTTGCACATGTAACCTCTCTGCACTTTAACTTCCCCATCTGTAAAATGCTATGCTCAGCTTTCTGAAGAGTTTTGGGGCCTTCAGATTAAAATATTGCATAACTACATCAGTGTGTGTACATCAAAATACACACATGTATAGATACAAATACACACAGGAGATTTTTTTCTGAATGAGAACATGCATCATATACTTTATCACTATTGTATTTATATTCCAGTTTCACTCATGTCATCTCCATACAAATACTCCTTTCTGCCTATATGTCACCATCTTTTCTAGATGATTTTAAAAGACTGAAATATCTGAGTAGATTATTCATTACATTCAAAAGCCATTGTCTCTTTGATTACAAAACTTAAAAATATCTAGTTGGAAAATGTTTAAAGGAAGAAGGATTACAGAATGGCAATAAAGACCGATTTTACTGAATTCTGTGTCATTCTGATTACAAAATCACTGTTACAGAAGATATATGCTTGCAGAAAGTATGATGCCCTTTTTCTTTTCTGCTAACACTCTGAGTGTTCTCACAGGAGCATCAGGAGATTATTCTGTAGGAGCTATTTCATGTTTTCTTACTATTTTAAATCAAATTAGTTGTATTTGAAGAGGGGTCCCCTACTCTGTTTACATACCCAGCTCCCTCTGAAACAAGAGTGAATTTGGCTAGATGTTTTGGGAACAGGTCATGCTCCTATGTAATTATTTTTTTTTTCTTCAAACTAGTATATTTTTCATCAACGACACTTCACAACAGGGAAGAACGGGTGTCAGGTTTCAGTCTCATATGTTCTGTAATTTTACATTCTGTGGCAATGCCCACGGTGCTGGAATAATTTGAAACAGAACTACAATCTTTCCAAGTTTTGTAGAATAAATGTTTAGAATTGGTAAGAGTTTTGAAATGCAAATGTCAATTTTTTTTTCTAACAGCATGTGATTAATTCTTAAAGTACTAACAATGCTTGCCTGTGCATGGAATTAGTGATGGGGATGGAGATATCTGCAGGTAAAAGAAATATGGGTGCAATTTTAGACAGTGAACCTGCAATGATGACTGTTTAAAAGCAGAGACCTAGCCCTCTGAGACAGGGTCACTGAGTCTTGCAGTGTGGAAGATCCCCACACCTCTGAGCTCCCCAGGAAAATGCTCCCAGGACCATCACCATAAACCCATCTCTGCCTGACCTCCATGGGGTAACTCCTGCAGACAGTGAGCCTGCAGAAACCAGTCTGGCATGGATCTCACCAGGAGGACACCCAGGGATGACCTTACTGATAAACTGCAAGTCAACATGGGTTGTTGCAACAAGAACCACCATGGTCACAACTTCAGCCAGGGCTGTGGGAGGAAGAGGAAGCACAGGCAAGGTGAGGTCCCATCTTGTCAAGAGCTTTGACTCACCCCATTGCAGACAAGCCCAGTAATGAGTGAATTGCCACTTATGATCTTGATCCACATTAAGTGCAGAGAGGCCTCAGCCTCTTCCCCTTCCTGAATGTGTAGCACCCCTGATACCTACAAGCTGCCTCAGATGGTTTGGTAATAATGGGCTGGGCCAAGAGCAGTAACCAAGAGGAGTAACCAAAACTGGCCCCAAGGATCACAAGAGGCTTCAAACTCATTTTTAGACAGACTGCTCCCATCAGTCTTTGTAGAGCACAAGGAGTCAAGAACATGGTGTTCATGCCTGGGTTCTATTTAACTTTCCCTCGTTCTCCTTTTCTACAATAGAAGAAAGTCTCTTCCACTGCTGTGTAAATACTCCCTCTATGGTTTTGGTAGCAGCTGCCGCTCCAAAGAGAACCCTGTTACATCTTCTTGGGAAGAGTGTTTGGCTTCCAAAAGCTGTTTGCTAGCAACATTCAAGTGGCCTGAGTGGTGGTACTCTTCAGAGACACTCCTGGGGCATCTTGTTCTCCTAAGTGAGCAAGACTAAGCAGTCTGTTAGAAGGAAAGAGTGGGGAGCACTCTGCCAGGCTGAATCTCCTTCCCATTCCTCTCCTCTCTCCCATCACTCGCCCTTGGAGAACATACTGGGCCTCAATTTGAAAATTTGTACCTGGTCCTCCCATTTGAGTTTGCCAGTTTGCAGAAACAGAGGGTTGACTGCAAAAATCACATACGAATTTTCTCCAAGTGTAGTGTGATTTGTAGAAATGTGACCCTTTATTCTTCCACGATGCTTAAATAAAAATACGTAACCATGTCAATGCAGACTGCAAGATAGTGATGGATCTTGCTGTGGCTAATCTACCCAGTTGTACTGGTTGCTTGGAGTATTGACTCCAGAGGTCAGGGGAGGAGTCCCTGCTTTTTAATCAACCTGCTACGTAACACTAAGCTTGGCCATGCCAAATTGTCTCTGCTGGAAGATGATGCCAGTTAATACAGCTTTCAAATACAGAGATCACCATCTGTAAATATAACATTTGTCATCTAAAGACTTCAAAAAACCTTTTTATTTCTTGTAAAGAGTGTTCAGTGTAAGAATGAAAAGAGCTACATTAAAGCTAAATTGGTATTACTATCTACAAACACTAGATTAAATGAATAATCTTGTAAGCCTCTATCAGTTTATTTTATTGAGATCCACTGCAATTGTGCTCCAAACCATGATACCTATACACAAAAGATCATAATTTTTTTTCCATGTTTAAGTTGGAAAATGGAATGTTTATATTTTTAAATAACTCAATTAGCTATATAGGGATTTTTCTATATTTTCTTGATTACCCTTTTGAGATTTGCAAAGGCTTTGCAGGAGTAAAGGATCTGTCTCACTGATTAAAAAGAGAAAACAGTTCATGTGACATGAAGCTTTGTGAAATGCATAAAAAAGCTGCCTGGATTAATTACTCTATCTTTGCTAACTTTTAAAACAAAATCAGTGATTTCAACTGTTTCTTTTCTTTAAAGTACAAAGAGGGGTAAAAAAGGGTTCAAATATAATACCACTGTAATTCTGTATCTGCATGGCTACAGTGTCCCAAAACAGGATTTAACCAAAACAGGGAGGTGTTCTAACTATAACTACAGACATTACTTCAATTAAGACATTTTCAGCAGTACAGGTTATTTCCAACCATAATATAAGTGCAGGATAATTTAAATTAGTGTAAAAGATCCTTTGGGGGGCCATATTTTTTAATTGCAATTACACAATGAATATTTGATACCTATATTTGGCATATAATGAGGATTAAAATTATATTCCCCAAACAGAGGTTTAATAACAATGTAAACTACCAAGAACTTCATTAAAGGGGCTAAGGGATTAAAAATGAGATTTAAAGGGGAAAATCAGAAACTTCAAACACCTCTCCTAATATAATATTGCAATATTCAATATAAAACATAAAGAATTGGTGCCGGCCTCAATCAAAGTGCTAAAAAGCTGCCTCTGAAACCGAGCCATCCCTGAATGAAAACCCCGTAGCTGAAGACCCTGCCCTCACCCCGAGGATTAGCGTGCTAAAGCCCAGCTCCTGGTGGGAGCCCTGCTCAGCCCCATGCAGGGATGCTTCACCTGCTCCCTGGCTGGATTTCCGCCTGCAGCTGGGGAGGATGCAGGGCAGCTCGGGGGAGCTTCGGTACTGCCAGGCATCCTTGCCAAGGCCGGGGATTGCACCACGGACCTTCACGGCATAAGCCTCTACAGCTTTTGCTAAAGAGCATGTCTCCTGGGCTGAGAACAAGAGCAGGCTCCTACTCTGCAACGCAGTCATAGAGCAGGATGCGCAATGCTCACTGACCTGTGGGTATATTATCTATTATGCAGTGCATTTGCATTTGCTCCTTCTCCCCGAGCCAGCCGTGAGCTGAAAGCCTGCTCTGACCCAACAGCAACGCTAGCTGCCCAGGCAGGAAAGTCCAGCCACGACCTCTCTGTCTCTGGGAGGGAACTATGTACATCGGACTGGGCAAGGGTGCCCAACACTCTCTATGGGGGGAAAGCACACTACATCTTCTGCCTCACCCTGTCTCAGGGAGGCAGTTGTCATCCCTGTGGCACTGCTGCTGCGTTTGGGGCAGGGGTCTGGAGGTCCTAATATTTTATTCCAGGATTTCAGTCATTCAAAATGAAGAACCAAGATTTTCAAAAAGGGATCCTCACTCAAGGCTCCTAAGTCAGTCTTTGGGTCTCTAGACAGGTATCAGAAAGCAGAAAATAACTGGCAACTCCCTTAAGGTTCTGTGGCATTTCCAAACTCAGGCTACATATTTTCATAAATATGTCTGCATGCCAGAGCCCAGTGTCAGGCACCTTCTTCTGCCCTTCTCAGGTAAAACAGACAGGGCAGCTCACCTCCTTCCAGCCCAGTCTTCCCTGACACAAACTGGGGACTCCCGTGCAGGGCAGGGAGGCCCTGGGGCACACATTCCCACCTGCCTGAATCCCACCCTGCAGCAGGAGGTCCCCACTGCAGTAGGAGGGTATTTGATGTCAGGATAAGTCTCATAGAAAATAATTATTCCCAGACCCAGATGCAGCCAAGGTGTCTCACAGGAGGCTCCCCCCTCCTCTGACAAAGGCTTTCAGGCAGCTCACATCCCTTCAACACATTTTCTACCACATAAATAAGTCTAAGTGCATGCCTGTCTTTTCATGAGCAGATAGTGTTATTTCCAGCTGCA
Source organism: Scolopax mira (assembly GCA_004320125.1). Taxonomy (NCBI): domain Eukaryota; kingdom Metazoa; phylum Chordata; class Aves; order Charadriiformes; family Scolopacidae; genus Scolopax; species Scolopax mira. The sequence goes on along the minus strand of BJBW01000483.1, from coordinate 181,913 downwards.
GCACTTTGCGTCACTTGACTAAGAAGCTATATATATGTATCTATACATCCATACGTATACATGTGTGTATGTGCGTGAGTGTATAGATATGCTATATATGGATGGATGCATATATTTGTGTATATCTATGTACCTATGTATTTGTGTGTGCTCACCTGTGTGTTCAGCCGGGCAGGCAGGTCAGAGCATCCATCCCATCCCACCTTGGCAATGCCACCTGGGCGCTGCCCATAAGTTTCCCGTCTAGAAATGAACACTATACCTGCAAAGTGCAAAGTAGTGCCTCCTCTCAGCTCTGACTGCTTTTGTTTTCACTTCTTTATTAATCATCTCCCGCTGATATGTGGGAGGAGATTCTGATGATGAATATGTGTTAAATAATTTGCAAGCAATCATTTTTTTGTCCCGGTTTTCCAACGTACCAAACTGGCATAAATATTGGCAGAATTTCCTTCAATCCTCCAAGGGATCCATCCCGAGTCCTAATCTCTCTAACATGCTGTTGGGTCAGTTATCCAAGATGGAGTGTGTGCATCCTTTCCTGACTCGTTTTCTTTCTCTTTCCCTTTTGCTAACGTTGGCTTTGACAGAACTGCCCCCTCCCTCTCTGCTCGTCGGATAAATCTGCATCCCACCCAACGCAGAGGGGAGAACGGATGGAGTAGCTAGATATTTTGGACACGAAGTGGTACCTTTGCGGGTCCCTAATTCACCCTTCCAAGTCTCATAATTGCCAACAGAGGTCTTTTTTCCTTCTCATAACGTACAAAATGATCTGCCCTTTTATGATTGCCTTGAGAATATCCCACAAAGCTGACAGTGAGGGAGCAGATGCCTCATTCAATTCCAAATAGAAGGAAATCTGTTGTCTCAAATAATCCCTAAATTCAGACACTTTCAGCCAGCTATTATCAAGAGACCACATTTTAAGAGCAGATGTGTTATTAAGGCTGAGAAATGTTATGAGTACTTCGTGATCTGACAAATGAATTCAGGCTATCCAGCATTCCAACATTTGATCTTTTAATAATTCAAAAAATGAAATGGAAACCACTGGGGAATGGAGGGAAAGGGGTCCCTTCCACAAGATACTGACCTGGAATTTTAGGGCTTGCTTACATTTTCGGGAGGATATTGCCAGTGGATATTTGGGGCACATACTACCTACACCAATATTATCATTTCTTCTCTGGGATGGCTAGACCTCTGCCTTACGAGTTAATCTTGTGGTTTTTGCTGCCCGGCCTCCTGCTGTACGCCCATCTAATGAAAAGGTTCATTTGGACACAGCAGCATTTAGAGGCTACTAAAAAGGCGAGTCTGGTTCTCATCCCGCTTAGGCGTGTGTGACTGCACTGCCTGCCACGAAGCACTTCTGCTCCACACATGTGTGAGGGAGGTTGGACACGGGGCCGGGGTCGTGCCCAAAGGGCCTGAACAGTCTCTAAAAGTTTGCCTTTGCCAATGTAAGAGCAAAGTTGCGCTTCACCGGGCAGAGCATCAAAATTGCTGTGACTGTCTTTAAGCCTGGGTCTGGAGAAGCTGCTCATTTTGTCTCCTGCCGTCAAGATCCTCCCTCCAGCTGATGCTTGAGCTGGTGTCCTTGGGGGCACATGGAGCCGAGCTGCCTACATGGGCAGCAGCCCTGTCCGATGGAGAAGTCTGTGAGCAGGTGTGGGCAGGAAGGGCAGGAAGGCACAGTGGCTGGAGATGCCGGGCACCACGTCTAGACGGCAACCAAATGAGCAGTCTGGGTGTGCGGAGAAGCGTACATGGCCGTTTACCTGGCTGAAGGAAATTAGCTGGCTTGCCGCTGGCACTGCCCACAGCACAGCTTGCTGTGGGCTCCAGGCTGGCACCAGGAGTGCTTTGTCCTACTGACAGACAGCAAAAGGAGGGAGTCTCTCCCTCAGCGCTTAGTTGTTGGGTTTGGTAGAGTTGACTTCTTCACAGGTTCCCCCTTCCCCTCCTGAGTCATTTGAGCTTGCAGTGCTGTATAGCTGCTATCTGGGGAGACAAACAAGCCGTGACAGACATACTGAGCTTTTTCAGCCCCCACAAACTCTCTGCTCCCATTTGTGCAGCACCAAGACGATGAAAAAGTCTGCTGTTTTTGAAACCTTCACCAACTCTGCTGAGGTCACTTTACAGAGGGGGGCAAGCACATAGCACCATTCTCAGTGTGCAGACCGAGGACCCTCTCACAGCACTGAGAGGGTTAGTGATTTCTCCAAGAAAGAAGTACCAGAATCAGAATCAGAGGCACAGTTGCATCATCGGGGTTGCACTGCCACTCCACAAAACCACAAAATACACAGAGCCATTTCTTATCGCATGTCCTGGGCTATACACACCTCTAGGCACTCGCAATGAGAAATTCTTGGAGATGAAGGCAGACAAATCCCTGCAAAAAAAAAATTCCAGATAGAAACCGCATTGCCAGGGACCAGCCCTACAGCAGGAAAGCTGCAGATAAAGCTTTCAAAGATGCCTAAGTGACACAGACGCTCAGAGTAAAAACTGTTTTGTGCACTTCTGGGATCCCTGCTCAGCGTTCCCACAGAAAACATTTCAGGTTTTCCTCAATACCCTCTTCAGTGTTTTCTATTAACTTAGACACTTGCAGATTTAGGTTGGAGAAGGGGCCACATGACCCCAAATGAATCAGTGCTGCACTAATTCTAGGGAGCTTTTAGGAGTGTCTTGCAGCACCCCCATCTTTAGTGCACTGGATTTGCCACTACCGGCAGCAAGAACATGCTGCATTGGTCCAGGAACTAAAGCCAAACGCTGCTCAGACATGCCATCTGTAAAAAATAATGATACTCTTCTCCCTACCATTCTGGGATTTTTACTTCAATTTGGTCATTCTCAGCTTTTCTGATCATTAGAGAAAGCCTCCTGCCCCTAAGCAGGTTTGCTCAAAAAGCATATTTCAATATCTTTTATTTCTGCGCTGAAAAGGAAGCAGCCTGCATAGAAACCTAATTTTCCTCACTCAGATATACCACATTTTAAATTCAGAAACAAAGAGATGCACATGGGTAAGTGAAAGCACATCTTGCGGAGATCATCCGAGAGCTCCTACATCTTTCAGTCTACTACCATAAGCACAACTTGCCGACCACTCCATCTGAGGCAAGAAATGAGAAATTATGAGGGTCACTGAGCACTCCGTGTACCTCCAAGTGCTGCAGTTATTCAACGAGTCGGCTATTGTAGCGGCAACACCAGGAGAAGGGCCACGTTCCTCATGGGCTCCACACGCTCCACTGCCTGTGTACTGAGGTGGCTCGGCCGCCACAGAGAGGACGAGTTAGCAAACCCCCCCAAACCGAGACTGTTTCCCGACAGCCGGGGCTGGGGTGTTATCCTCATGTTTGTGATTCTTTTTCACAAGAAGATTGCAATGTGTGGTGGTGGGTTTGTTTTTTTTTTTTTTTTCTTTCTTTTTAAATGCACATTTAGTCTGAGCAGTAATGCAGGAGATCTGAGGTGCTAATATATGATGTGAGGAAGGACTGAAGTCTCCTGAGGGGGGGTCTTTTTGGCAATGACTTGCCTTCCGTAAGAGGTTTGAATGAGGAATGCTACATGCATCAAAAATCCCTAACAGGACACATGCACACAGAGGTGAAAGCTTGGTTGGTGCAGGGAGGGAGCTTCCCCTCCTCGCTGTGCCCCCTTTCCCCATCCCTGGGATACTCATCCTATCCTCCATTCGCCATTTCGCCCTTCTTGGCAGCCACACGATGCTTCCCCAGCAAATTCTTCTCCGGGTCAGACCTACTGGTACACATGGTGCTGCAGGGACAGGACTGGCACGTTTCCAGGTCATATCTAAAACGGATGGGATTTAATGTGTGCATGAAGCTGGATTTGTGGGTAGAGGTTAGAAAAGCTACGATTTTCCAAATTGGATTCCTTACTCCTCAGGACAAGCAGTGATGCCAGGTTTTCTGCTGCAGATGTAACCGTCATGCCGTTGGCACAGGCAGCCCCACCAGGTTGCACCAGTTCTAAATCAGTTACTAAAATAAATAGCAGTACTAGTTAAATTAGTTATTTCTGGTCAGAAAATGAAGATGAATTAGCAAAAACAGATCAAATACTGAAAAAACTAGACAACATTTTAAATTAAGACTTCTTTTTCAAGTCAAGTTTTGAAATGGCAAGTAGAGATTTTAAAAAAGAAAGCAGTAGACGTTTTAAAAAATGAGTAAGCCCCCACACGCTAACTTTCCCCCTATATTCTACCACTATAAAAGACATCTCTGTGATCAAAGCTGATTCCACCAGGAGTTTATGCAAAATTTTCCTATAGCATGCATGTGCTCTTCACAACATGAAAGACCAAAGTCTTTCTAATTGCTTCAGAGTTTGATAAATGTTAGACTGCTTGGTCATTATTTGTTTAAAAGGTAAAATCAATTTAATTGCAAAGTAGTATATTTGACCAGAGGAGTTGTTTTCAATGTGGTGCAAAAAAACCCAGAGATTTCTGGATAGGCCTGGGAAAGGAAGCCTCCAGTTAAATTTGCTGCTCAGCCTGTTTAATAGTATCACAGAATCACAGAACATTTGAGGCTGTAAGGGACCTCTGGAGGTTCTCTTGTCCAACCTCCCTGCTTAAGCAGATTGCCTAGATTGCCAAGGACCAAGTCCAGACAGCTTTTGAATATCTTCAAGGAGGAAGACTCCACCACCTCTCTGGGCAACCTGTACCAATACTCAATCACCTGCACAGGGACAAAGTGTTTCCTGATGTTCAGACGGAGCCTCCTGTTTCAGTTTGTGCCAATTGCCTCTGGTCCTGTCACTGGATGACACTGGCATCAGCCTCACTCTGTCTTCTTTACACCCTCCCTTCAGATATTTGTACATATTGATGAGATCCCCCCTGAGCCTTCTCTTCTCCAGGCTGATAAGTCCAAGCTCTCTCAGCCTTTCCTTGTAGGAGGGATGCTCCAGATCACCTCTAACCATCTTTGTGGCTCTTTTCTGGACTCTCCCCAGTAGCTCCATATCTCTCCTGTACTGGGGAGCCCAGATCTGGACACAGCACTTCAGGTGTGACCTCACCCCAGCTGATTAGAGGAGAAGGGTCACCTGCCGTGACCTGCTGGCGACGTTCCTCCTGATCCAGCCCAGTCTACCTTCAGCCACCTCTGCTGCAGGGGCATACATCTGGCTCATGTTCAACTTGATGTCCACCAGGACCCAAGGTCTTTTTCTGCAAAGCTGCTTTCCAGCCAGGTGGTCCATGTATGAAACCCATGGCACATGGTAGAGTGCAAATCTAGGAAGGAGTTTGCTCTAATTAGAAGAGTTTTCTCAGCCATAATGTACTATGATACCGTGAACAGGTAGTGTCCTTAGTGGCAGTAGGTATGCAGGGCACGCTGCTCTCTGTAGTGAAACACAGGGCAATGCTGCCATCAGTAGTGGGCAGAGTTAGGGTTCACAGAGTTCTAAGGCTGAAACTTTCAAGGAGATTTTGAAATATCTTGAAAACTTTGTCTTACTTTAGAATTTCCAAACTGAATATGAAACAGATTCAACATACAAGACTGTTTTTTTCCTTAGAGTACATATCTGCATTTACAGCCTAAGTGTGTTAATTAAGCATTTGATATACAATTTTTTAGGGATTCCTTCCTCTACATTTTCTTCAAAAACATCTTGGGTAAATCTTGCTTGTGAAGGGAGACCATCGTTATTCTAAGCAAAAAAATAAGGGAAAAAAGTCTGTTCTGTGCAAAGCTTATGTGCTCTGCAGGAGTTTGTGGCAGTTACAATCACAGAAGGAGTTCTGAGTGATAAATATGTCCAAGCCTTCAGTGGCAGATCTTTATCAGTGCTGAAATGCTATACAGTACTAATGCCTTATTGTCAAAGCATCTGGGTTTTCCCATAGACGGTGTTTCTTCATCTGTGAATGCCAAGTCACACAAACCCTGTGGCCACTTGTTTTAATATGCAATAGAATTTGGCTACTCTAAGGGATACTTAAGGTATACGCTTGCCTGAAAGTTCAAATTTAAGTGTCACTACAGTACTGTCCAAAACCAGTCAGTGCACTAGTGGGAAAGAGGCCAGTATAAATAAGATTTCTAGCTCTTAGAGCAAGAAAGAATTTATATTAAGTATCATATAAAAAAAATTCCTTACTTTTTAAACTTTCATGTTGTCAGGAAGGCAGGTCTTGTTAACACTACTGTTAAAAACAAAGCAAAACACCAAGCAGAGGAGTAAATCTAAGAACCCATAAACCTATGATTATTCAGGTCAGTCATTTTAGGTTAGATGATGGCAGGGGGATAGAAATTACTTTTTTACCAGCAATCTAAGAACATCTTTATCTACAGAGAATTTATCATCTCCCCATAATAATTTCTCATCTATAGAAATACACTTATCCCTTAAAAACAATCAGTTGCAAATTTGAATATAACCAAACTCTGTAGGGAAACATTTTAGCTATGCATATTTTCCAGTATAGCTCCCTTCTCTCTTTCTCTTCGTTCCTGTTGGTGATGTGTGAATTGGTGTAAAATAATGCCAGGCAGCAGGACCTTTCTGCACTTTACCACAGCCTTCTTATTACACTGGGTTTAGGTAACAGGTTTGCACCTTTTTTTGTGTGAAGAGGAGAACTTGCCTTCGCAGCCTTGCATGCAGAAAGGCCTGTCTACAGCAAATCAAGTTACAATTTTGAGCCACATTCTGCTTTCCATGTTTGCATAAAACTCCCACTGACATGAATAAGAGTTCTGTGTATATCATGCTGTGTAATAAATAGCATTCAAAACAGAACCTATGCAAAGTTTTCTCACTGTTTTGGGCTACCAATTTATACTTGTATTTACAGAATATTGATGTAAGCAGATGCCCAAACTGCCTGTCATTTTTAAAATATGCAGAGATGACTGGTGCAGGGGCTACTGACTGTAAAACCACCGCAAACTTTCTGGGGCTGTGATCTTGCCAGTCCCTCTGCTCCGCTCCCCCAGGCAACGATAAAAGATGCCCTCGCCCTGGCTCAGCTCCGGGCTCTCACACACACACTCACCAGCCTGGCACATGATGTACAGCTAAGCTCACCCTTGCCTGCTCTCGCACAGCAACGGCCTCGCAGCTACCCTGTCTTTAAGTCAGGGGTGGGGGAAGAAGAAGAAGTGCAACTCCCAATCCACCAGGTTTTATCTGGAGGGGGTTTGTACATCTCTATCTGCCTGTTAAAAGGAGTGGATCCTTTCTGATCCCATGGGCTGTAAACCAAAAGCAGAGCAGCAGCTCCCACGGTGATCAGACAGAGGACAGAGTGGTCCCTTCTTCCCTCTAACTCTTCCTTGTTTCCAGTATCAGAGGGAAGACTTTCCTCTTCTTTCTCCCATCTGTAATGTTGTGTCCATGTTTCTGGGGTTTAATAAGGCAAGTGACAAATAGCATCAACACAGAATAAATCAAACACTAAACATGGGCTGTATAAATCTCAGGAAATGCTGTCATCTTTTGTCTACCTCTTTCAGAGCTTCAGCATTCTCATGACTTGTGCAAAGGGAGCCGGGGGACAAAATGAGTAACTAAGCTGATTAAGACTGCAACTTTCCTCTGTGGAAGACAAACATAATGAAAGACGAGCAGGGCACAGCAGCTTTATGTATGGAGATTATCATCAGCAAGCACTAAACTTGGAAATGTTGGGATGGCACTGTTAGGTACGATACCAGTTTCCTGATTTTTTATGACTATTATCCTTTGATTAAAGCTCTTCCCAACCAGTTTCAGCCTGGGACACAAGCTTGTTCCAGCCGCCACTCTCCTCTCCTGGAGCCCAGCACAACTCCCAGGGCGTTGCTGGCACCTTTCTGTGCAATGTCTCCCCTGGGGGATGCCAGTCCTGGCCATCCTTGCACTGTCTGCCCTGATGGGGACTCGCAGAGAAGCCAAGGACAGGACAGGATTGCTCTTCCCAGTTGTGACCAACTGCTGGTACAGAGAAAATGAGAAACACATTCAGCCTGGCAGCAGGCAGCAGCTCATTGACTAGCATCCTCCAACACTTGACTTCTTCCAAGCCAGAAAAATAGCTCTGTCCCTGCTCTCCATGTGTGTGTGTGTGCACTTGCATGCCTGGGTACATCCAAATAAGCTTTCTGAAAGCACCCTGTCCTTACTGAGTGTGCTTTGGTGGTGTGCCACTCCACAAATACTGGAAAAGCCCCATGGAGTAATTTTATTTTATTTTTGAGCATTGCTAATATATGACGACATCGTTTCCACCCTTTGCAATTTTCCACAGATTATTTCTATGTTATTTCATGTTGATTCTGAAACCATTTAATAGGGTTTCCACAGAGCTTGGCCATCTCGTGAAGGAAAATAAATGGTTTTGCTGCCCTGAGGAAGCCAGAGGAAACAGCTCTCAAAAAGATATCTGAATGTGCACTTTGTGTGGCGGAAGGAAAGTCACCAAGACAAGACCAAAAAATGTAGCTAATAAATCAGAAATTAAATTCTCTGCATATGAAAAGCCACTTTCAAAGTTCTGGCTCTACAAGGCACCAAGTGATAACACCTGTATCATTAAAGGAAAGATAGAGCAACACAGTCATAATGCTGTCATTGGTGACACTTATTTTAAGAGCTGGACCCTTTCAGTTAGTGACTACTGAGTGATAACAGGACCGCAGGTATCTGCATAAAACTGTCTGCCATAAAAATTTTTCATTTTCCAAAAAATTTTCATTTTTAGCTGTCTTGGATGTATCAATTAATTTTGGAGCCAAGGAGACACTCTTGTGCATTTTCATGAAAATAAATCACTATTTGTATGTTTACTCAAAATGGGCTGAAAAATATTTAGTGATTTTCTACACCCCACTTACTGATTGTACAGCTATGAATTTTGACATTTGTGAGGTGTGCTTGTAGAATGAAAAATAACAAATTCCCAGTCTTATTTTTTGTTTAGTAATTTTAATTATTTTTCTTTTAAATTAAGAGCATGGTATCTATATTCACCATGTATTTTAATGTAAATTGTTGATCTTACAAGAACTTTTAGGATGCATGAAAATGCACTTTAATTTGTAAACAAGAGGGAAAGACAGAAGGATACCAAAAATTAAATGGGGGGTGAGGAGGGAGAGGGAAGGGGAAATAATAGTGATTATGAGTTATTTGGGGCTGCTGTTTATTATAAAAACTGCCTACAGCTTTGTAGTACAAGACCATGGTTTTGGCAGTTTACAGCTGTGCCAAACATTGATTATTTGAAGTTAAATTTACCATACTGTTCAGGTTGATTGATTTTTATTTTTTTTTAAAGAAATTCTGATCCATCAGCTTTGGCCTTTCCAAGCAGGAGGTTTGGGAAAATATGTTGGTTAGCCCAAATTTAAATGTTCTGGCAACTTTTCCTTGGAAACATTGTAACATTCCCATGCTTCTAAACAGGGTTTGAAATCTGGAAGGGGATTGGCCTTGCCTTCAGGGATGTGCCTTATACCATCTTTCTGAAAATCCACCTAATTTGGCCAACACATACTTTTGGGGGGGAAAAATATCTCACATGATAGCTGCTCAGTGGAGACTCTGTGGATATTAACAGATAAAGCCCCCAAGGATGCTCCATCTCGTCATTACCTCCAAGAGACAATAGAGTCTGAAGATGTACCTCTCTGTGAAATAGCAGAGCGCGCTGAGGCCAGCGTTATGGGAGAGAAGCCAGCCTTTCCCTGTAATAGCTGCTCTAGGCTGAGTTAGAGCCAGCACTGAGAAGAGGGGCCATATCTGTAGTGCACTGGACTATATTCATATGATGCCCTCAGGTTACGTTTATGCTGGTAGACCTGCAAACATGTCCAAACTCTTGTAGGTAGGTATTCATCAGGTTGCCACTTGGTTGGCTCCTTGAGGGGTGGGCAGAGGCTCTGTCCACGTTTCTGATGCAGATGATCAGGGAATCGGGACTGCAGATCACAAAGATTTGTGTACTTTCCCCTCTGTCAATGTACTGCTTCAGTGACACTCTTGGTACTGGCTGTTTAAATTGGAGGCTTCAAATGCAGAGGAGACAGCAACTGGCATGAGGATAGGAAAAGGGATGGACAGACTGAAGCAATGCGTCTGTTGACACCAGAGCTAGGAGAGCAAGATCAACAGGGGTTGGGATTAGCTGGACAAGTAGGCTGGGAATGGTAGCTGGGGGCAGGAAGCAACAGAGTATTAAAGTGAGTGAGCACAGGAGAAGAGCTGTGGGCCAAGAAAGGAAGACAAATGTGGTAAGGAAGTGGTTATAGAGGATGACCAGGGACAAGAAATAAAAGCACCAAAGTGGAGATGGAGAGTAGCACCAGAATTGGGCAGAAAGCTCAGGAAAGGTAAATTAGGGCTGCTGGCCAGTGTAAGGAAAAGGTGTAGACCATAAATCAGAGTGCAAGTTGTCAGGGAGAGACTGGATCTAGTGTGGTAATGAGTCTGGACTAAATAGGTTTGAGGTCTAGAAGGTAATGGAAACAAGAAGGCAAGAACAGGGAGCATAAATCATTTAGAGGGACAGATACAGAATAGGCCAAAGCGTGAAGAGGAATGGGCAGACCAACCATGACCAGCAGAGGACATTTCTTAGTGACTTTCTGACAGCATCTGCAAAGTCTGTTCTGAGGGATCCCAATAGATTTCCAATCTGGAGAAATGTGTTAACAGGAAAGCACTGTAGATGAGACTGCTTTGACACAAGAAACACGGCAGCCAGCATGAGGGAATTCCAGTTTGGACTTCCTTATGATGTGTGAAGATCAAATAATCAAGGGACTGGAAGCTGGTGGCTGCTTAGGGACCTTTATCATGACCTGACTGCACTCACTACACCAGAGACATTATCCCCAGTAGTACGTATACTTGACACTTGAGAAGGGATAATACCTCAGGGTGATAAGAAATGTGAGGAAAACTAGAAATAAAAATTTGCAAAGACACCAAGAAGGGTGTGTATGAATACTAAGGTTATTATATGGTCAAGAGGTCAAGCTTTCACCATTAAGAAAAAGGGCAGATTTGTCTCACAACTCATTCTGTTTGTGAGGCAAAGAGGAGTCATCTCTTAGGGGAAAAAAATGCAAATGGAAGGGCAAGAGAGACCAAACAAGAGGCATTATAACTTACCAAGTTTTAACATAAACAAAGTAGGTTCAAAAAACAGGGGAAACAGCAGACTGGGAAGGTCAAGAACAATTTATTTAATATAGTAGAAGCAAAAAGAATTGGCATCAACCTATCAGTGATGGGGGGGATGCCAACATTGTTAATGATGCGTAAATACTCAGTGCACTTTTTTGTTCTACTTGGAAAGAAGTGGGGCAATGTATCAGTATCAAACGAAGATGTGAAAGTCCTTTCCAATCTACAAATAACTGAAGGGTATATAAAATTACTCCTGGAGAGATTAATATTTTTAAATTAGCTGTTTTGCATAACTAGCATGCAAGAGCTGTAAAAGTTTTGCTGAGAGAATCTCTTTCCCACTATTATTTCTGGCAAATATTTATATACAAAGGAAATCCTGGAAGGGTCTTACGCGATGTAAGACGAATCATTGAAAGCAGATTTTCCACGGTGGGTACTAGGATTGCCTAGTACAGTCTTTTGTGTAGAAGTCCTGAGCTCCCACTTGCAGGTGAGAGCCTGTGCATGGAGCACAGAAAGCCCAGGAGCCCAGCAGGGGTCACCCCAAAGAACTGGAGACCCTTCTCATCTCCCTGTGCAATCCACCGTCTATAAACAGGAATAATTCTGCCTCCTCATCTCCGAAAGGCGTTGTGAAAATGAAGCCCTCCGGTACAAGAGCGGTAAGTGCACTAGAAGAGCCTGCAGGAAAGTGAATTGCTCACAGGGTCTGAACAGCGTTGAGTGAACAAGGCACGGGGTCTTGCGCTGAGCACAGACCCAATATAAATAGCTGCTCATTAAGCGAGCACCACCTGCTCCAAGAGCTGGATGAGGTAGGGGTTCTGTGGGACAAACAGCGCAGGATTATGCTCGTGTAATTAAAGACTGCTGCAACGTGTGTACGCACAGAGGAGCCAAACTGAAGCTCCGCAAGCCAGCTTAGCAGTGGCCTTTTCTAGCTTCTCAGTGCTTGATTTTGCCCCCCCTTAGTAATGATCTTTCACTGCGATTCGTGTGTGTGACATCATTACGTAGTCTTTGGTAAGGGACCGAAGCAGACTTGGCATTGTGGAACTCAGTGGAATTCTTTTAATTGCTTCTGAGATACCACTGGTATGAAGCAAGACAAAAGGTGGTAGAGGGAGTAGACAAAAGGAGCTACAACACTCCTCATATTCCAAAACACACCCAGTGAGGATGCAGGAAGGAAAAGAAAAAGAAGAAATGACAAATGTGATGCTTGTGTGAAAAATGTGACCAAACCCCTTTGTCTCCCCAAGACCCCTAACTTTGGGGAAGTTTGCCTTCTGATCCCGGTTCCAGCTCTGTGACTCAGGCTTCACTCTCCAGATCCGCAGTGTATCTTCCCATTTATCTCTAACTAGGACAATTTCTGAGTCCTATATGAGTCATCAGTGGGTTTTATATAGAAACCAAAGAAGGTTCTTCCAGTCTCTCAGTAAGATCTGCCGTGCTGCCAGGGAAGCACTTTTGGTTGTTCTGACGAGCAATTGTAACTGTTCTGAATTGCCAGAAATACCGTCTGAAGAGCAAAAGGATCATTTGCCATCTAAATCCAAAAGGGTTTATAATGCAAACTTTGTGTCGCCTGAGTGCGTTGATCCCACCTTGCAACCACTGATATTAAGCTTTGCAAACTGGCCAGATCCCAGTGGGTATAATTTTCAGGCTGGCTAACTCGCAGGGTTCGAGTGATGCCACTCGGGGGCTCGGAGCCAGCGGAGGGGAGGGGGCGGCGTGCCACACACGGGAAGGGGTCTGAGTCAGGGCTCCCAAGAGCAAGAAGACCTGCCTCCTCTATCCTTCCTGCTTCTGGAAACCACTCCTCGCAAGCCGGGTCCGCTCGCTGACAGCCACCTACCCTGCAGTTAGGTCCTGTCCTTTCTCAGCTGAGACAGGAGGGACAGGTGGCCCATGCCGGAAGCAGTGGCTGCGGCACAGGAGCAGGGGGGGAACCTGGTCCAGAGCCCAGAGCTGCCGTGTGACAAACAGGAGGCCAGGTATTAACAGGTGGGTGAGAAGACAGGGGCTGGCTGCCTGCTCGGGGAAGCGGCCGTTTTAAAACCAAGGCGGCAAGGATCACAGGGAGAGCGCGCACAGTGGGGAGGGCATATTTTGAAGAGGAGGAGGAAGGAGCTGTTTTGGAATTGGGTGTAAAGCCATTTGTTTGGAGGGATGCCAGGGTAACAGTAGGTGCCCAGAACAAACGCGCGCAGCCATCCCAGCACTTGGAGCCCGCATGCTCGTCCTTCGCAGTACCTAAGTAGGTCAGCCCGTTTCTTCAACCTTTCCTCTTCCCTTTCTCACTTGCTCTCTTTGTGGGAGGTGGCGGTGGCGGTAGCAGAGGGGCTACACCCGTTTTCACTGATTTCCAACACTGTCTACGTGTGAACAAGAGAAGCGGAGGGAAGCTAAAGCTGCTTTCTTATTAACAGCTGGTGACAGTCCCTTTACACAGTGCATGTCGCATTTCTTCGCTGAGGTAAAAAGGAGTGAAAGAGGAAGGCAGTTATTTAAAGTTTAACATTACAGACAAATTACAAGGATATTCTGAGGCTCACAGCCCCCCTCAGCAATTCTGCGAGCCCCGAGGCTGGCCTCGCCACACCTTTGCAGGCGACTATTTTAGGCAAGTGTGCTCATCGGGTTTGGGAGGACGACGGCTCCAAGTAATTCTGGGATGCAGGTTTCGCACCACAGGATGCCAGCGGGATCCAGTGAAGGTTATGGACTGTCTAGCCTGAACTCCATCTGTGCCCTGAAGTTTCCTCTTGGCTGGGCACCGCTGAAGGACCAGAAGCAGCCAGTAGGAAGCAGTAGGCACAGGGGCTCATGGGGAATTTAAGCCATCTGAACGTGGCACGCAGTTTTTTAAGACAACGTTTTTTTAAACGCTGTGAACATATTGCACCCAATTATAATTGCGTTATGTACTCCGTGCCGTGCTATGAGTGCATGTCTCCTCCTAGTTATGGAGGGGCAAATCTGACATACATACAACAAGTGTGCTGTTTTCTCCTATGTAGCTTCTCCCAGGCTGCTTATCACGATAGTATTTGCATGCCTCCCAGTAGGGCACTGAACTGTGTGGCTAACATCTGCCACGTGTTGTTTGTTCTGTCCTCCTCTCCCAAGGAAGGAGGTGAGTGTAGTGGAGCATCTTGTTTTTGCAGCACATTTGTTCAGCTTTTGCTTTCCCTGCATGCGGAGCTATGTATTTCTGTTAGCGAAAGTAAGGGCACAGAAATGTGTCCTGCGATTGGAAATTACTTTATTTCAGAAAGGACAATTGCGGCTAATTAAGTCAAATTAAAAAAGGGAGAGTTGATTTTCTTTATTCTCAGCATACTCTGTTTGACAAATGGGTCTTAACCACAGATGACAGTATTAGCTTCAGCCTCTCAGACAAGGAAATCTTGGCTGCTATCTCCTCTGCCCATTTATCTATGATAAATTTAAAGACACATGTTCCCTTCTTGGACAAACACTCTTCAATTCTTTTTTTTTTTTATCTAACAGTAGTATATGTTTGAAATCTCTTTATATGTGTCCTTTTACCCTTTTTCCCTTTCTTTGAATGGGCAGCCTTGTTCATGATACCCTCCATGGACCTTGTCAGAGTCTGGCTCAGACTCAGCCTTGCCAGACACTGGCTCTGGACATGGTTCCATTTCATGGCAGTTTGGATCTGCACCTGATTTAGTGGCAGGAGCATTTCTGAGGCCTGGAAGAGTGGCCTATGTGCACTTCTATCTCTAGGGCTGTATTTTAGGTATGGTCACCTCAATGTTATGCTGGGATTTATTAACAAAGCTTAATCAAGCAAAAGCCAGTATTATTCAAACAACGATTCTGGTATTCTAGGGGGCACTGAAACATACAACAGACTGACTTTTCAAGACCGGAGGGAAAATCTGTATTTTAGCCAGAAACTCAGACGTCATTTCTTGAACACAGAGGTAATGTCCTATGCACTGGGTGTGTTGTTGTTTCGGCTCTTACAGTTTGATATTCTTTTATTTGAGTCACCTTTTCAGAGATTTTCTTACTATCAGTGTAAAAACACAAACATATCCGTATGTTGCTGCTAACAATAAGTTGATTTATGCTTTTTCTGTGTGTAGTTTGAGATGACCTTATTTTAAAGGGTCAGTGAGAATTTCTTTGCTTTAAGCTGTAGTAAAATGCTCAGCTTCTTATAATCTATGCCATTGCCTTCCAGGTGCTCTGTCTCATTTTGCACTTGCTGGTTTGGTGTTATGACAAAAAGCAAATGCAGGTTCACAAAAGCGTTGGAGGAAGTAAATAGTGCCTTTAACACTGGAGGTGTGCCAGCCCAGCAGTATCAAAGCTGAGTGCTTGGGAGATGTGTGCTGGCGCGGGCTGTGCTGTGTCTCTGAGGTCCACCATGGCACATAGCGTCCCTGTCCATTCAATGCCCATTAAAAGACTCGGTCCCCAGGCTTTGCAAGAACTTAAGACTGCAATTTCCTCACTACGACTGACTATTCATTTAATGTTAAAATGATTCTAGTGGGGACAAAATATGACAATAACAGCAAATGCATTGAACATCAGGACAGGGACAACATGAAGCCTGCTCTACAGTTAACCCAGGGTTGATGGAGGAGTGGCCACCAAGCCTGGCTCCAGGCATGCTGCGGGATGGTGAAGTGGCCTCCTGACAAGCCCTCATTGCCATATTCCCCCCTCGCCACGGCTGAACCTGATGCTGGCCCGAAATGCCCCTCATGGGCCCTTCCTAGACACCTGGCCACCTTGTTGCTGCCCCACCATGCTGCAGCCTACCCGAAGACAGGAGTCAGCACCACGCTTTGAGGAGCTGGCTGGTGTCTGCTCTTCACCGCCTCCCCCCCAACATTTGTTTGTCTTAAATACAGCTTTTTGTTTCTTTGGGCTGCCACAGATTTTCCACCTCAGTGGCCAACCAACGGCCGGCCAGGGATTTTCATTAGCAGCCATGAGGAGAGCTGTCTCTCCCCGTGCCGGGCCTTTCTGGTGAGGGAGGCAGGGAGCAGCCTCATGTAAATGCCAAACAACCTTCCCTGTTTTCCTTGGTTGCCAGGGTAGGAACTGACATTGTCCCCAGCAGAGCACAAGGACTCCCCGTGACACGGCGGGGACAATGGGAAGGTATGTTTTCTTGACCCGCTGCAGGAAATCCTGTGCGTCTTGCCGGGGAAACACGGCATTTCCCTGCCCCGTCTGCGGCCGGGCTGCGGCTCCGGGGCCCCACGGTGGCCTGCTTGAATTTGGAGCCTCTCTTAAATTTTAACAAAATCAGCTTTATTTGGTGCCTGGGCAGACCTGGGTGCTGTGAACCACAGGGTGAGACGGGCCAGCCTCCCTCCAGGGCTGAGGGGGGACCGGTACAAGCTGAAAACACCACTGAGCTTCATGGCTATTACCTGCTGTAGTGGACATTGTCTCTCCTGGATGAAGCTAAATGGACCATTTCCACTTGGCATTACTGCTGCTGTTGATTAACTGATTTATGATTTTTTTTAAAAAAGAAACAATTCTTTTTTAAAAAGAAACAATTCAGAAAGTGACGCATTACTTCTGCCTGTGGACAGAGGGAACAGCTGAAACGTGGGAGTCCAGACTACAGCTGTGTGACTATGGCTTTTTTTTTAAAAAAAAAAAACCACAACACATATTTTAGTGAATAAAAACTACTGATTCCCTCTGCTGGTGTTATGGACCTTATTTACTTACAAAGGTGGTGGTGGTTGTAGTCACCAGACTGCCTGTGAAAAGTGAGACAAGCAGGAGAAGCCATGACTTCTTCACAACCAGGGGGTGTTTAAAGCCCAGCAGTCACCCTGCCCGGCCTCTCCACTCAGGCATCTGTATCTTCTCCTCTTCTCTTGGACATCACTTAGGGTCCTGCCACGCAAAGCAGCCGAACTGCCACAGAACGCTCATATCCATCAGGGTATGGTGTCATTGCTAGGAAATACATCTTCACACAGATAAATTGGCCACAGAAGGGCTTCTGCAGACATTTGGAAAAACCTCACAGTCTAAGACCCATCAGATGTTTAGGGAATGTGTGGTTAATTTCTGAACAGGCAAAAACAGAACAAAACAAAATTTTTCCTATGGCAGCCATGCACAGAGACAATGCTATTAAGGTTTCTCATCAGAGAAAACGATTATCCAAGACTCCAAACAACCTGTTTACTGTCAAGTTCAGGGCGGTATTTTTAAGCGTTTCTCCTTTTTTGCCCTAATTCGTTGCCAGGCAGCTATGAACAGGGGCATGCCCATGAACTTGGTGCACCCTGTGTGCAAAATTCATGCTGTGAGGAGAAGGCTGCATTTGCTGGAGAATTCATTTGCAAAACCTAACAGGACTGGCTGGAAGCCTCCCTCTACCTTTTCCCTTTTCCCCTTCAGAACAGATGCAGGAAAAGAAACATCTCCTGGAAACATTTATACTGGAATCGTGTGATTCCTTGCACTTCCAAAATAACCTCCTTTACACAAATGCCTGTGATGGGTACATGTCGTTAGAGCATGAGGGACACCTCCTTGCCTACATGCTATTACCCAGCAGCAGTGCAACACAGGCATAATCTTATCATTAATCTGCGGATCAGGGACACACGCAGGCACAGGCTGCTCAAGAAGGAGAATGCATGTTAGCGGGACCTCACATAAACAGCTCCACAAAACCAGATGTGATACGCAACGTGCCGGGGGACCTAAGCATGGGAAACTTTCACCTTGCCCCAGGTGGGGCTGGCTTCTGATCTTGCTGTCAGTGGACAAGGAAATGTGTGCTGCTTCCCTGAAAATCAGGCTTTAAAACTAGCAGCTAGAGAGTAAAGCACACAGGAATCAGGACTTCCATTAAGCATTTCTACCAGTGATGTATACAGGGATACATCCTTTAACATATCAACATCCAAGCACCTACCTCTCCAGCTGCCCTTCCTACTAATGCCCTACCCATCCCTGTGCCCAGGAGACAATGCACCTATGGGAAGAAATGTTTGCACAGGAAACATACACATACATTGCAGTAGAGTTATAAATGCTGAGAGATTTTTTTATCCAGCTTTTTGCCCTTCCTCTGATGGTTCTTCCCCTCTCTACATCTCCTTGCTGACACTCCGTCCTCATCTGTGCTTTGTCTCCCTCCTCACTGTGTGTCTGCTCACCCCCCATGCCCTCCTTGCCCTCCCTTTCCTCTCTCAGCTCTTCTGCCTTCTTCTGAGGTCTCGTAGCCACTTCCTAGTGCCTGGAAAATACATGTAAAAACTGCAACCTCAACAGGAGAAGAAAGCAAACAATTGTGATAAGCAACTCTTCTTCTTGGGAGCAGTCTGTCCACTGAGTCATTCCCAGGGCTTTTGAAATGACAACAGGCATCTTCTCCTGTCTTTGCTGTTGCTGCTGTTGTGTTCCTCACAGCAATGCTTACCAGCCAGTGGAGAATGGGGCCCCCTTATGCTTGGTGCTGCATAAATCATTTTCTCTAGCCTAGGGAAAAAAAGAAGAAAAAAAAACAAAACAAAGAAGATGAATACATGATTCAAGGATTTACTGCTCAGATTGCTTTGGAGGTCTTTTATTCCTCACCCTTTCCTTTGTTCCTTTTCCAGGCTACCTCTCCTGCTGGCCTAGCCCTTCACCCCACCCCATCACATTCATCTCTGGCTGCCCGAATCTGATTTACCTTCCATTTCACTTTGTCCCCTCCTTTGTCCATCCACATGCTTCTCTTGCTGTCACTTACTCCCTCTCCTGTGTGGCCAGATCCCCCGATTGCCTTCTTCACTCTGCGATACTGGGTAGCTTTTCATCACCTTGCTGGTGGAATCAAGAGATGCAAAATATGCAGTGTGAGGTAGACACTGAATGGTTAAAACTTGGCAAAGTTATAGAAAACTGAAAACAGGCTCTCATAGCAGAAAGTGTCAGGTACCACCAGCTCCAGCTAAATTAAATTCTGTCCCTGTAGTGTGTATGCACAGAGACATTTATATTCATATTTTTAACAGCCTTCTAAACTCTGCAGTTCACTGACAAACCCTTCATGAAGCTATCATTCCTTTTTTAACACCTGAACTTTAAAATGTCACATATAGCATTTAAAAGGACAGGCAAATAACCAAGGAAACATCCTAGCATGCATTTTGCTTCCTCTCCTTATGGTTGATCTGAAGTCCGTGGAAATCAATGGCAGTCTTTTCATCTAGTTCAGCAGAGTTCGCATTCAGTAGGTTGGTGCCTCCTAAAATTTCAGACGAAAAAGACCCCACACAAATGTGGTTTTTGAGTATTCTTTTACTCATATATCTGGCAAAACTGATGTGCTGTCAAATGATCTTTTCAGTGCTAAATATATACCATTAACTACTAATAAAAAAACAGGCTTTAAAAATTCAGCTCTTTTTGGCATCTGTACAGAGCATTCCACTTGATCTCACAAGATGTATGGTTTGCACTAGGATTGCAGTCACAGTTTTCTTGTTAAAGCTGTCAACCATTCCAGTGTCTATCTTTACAATGCAGTTCAAACCCTGGTTAGCAAAATAGGCGCTTTTGCTTGAACTATGATATTAAGATCCTTTGCCAGCGCTTTTCTGTATCCTTTTGCAAGGTACAGGTCCTGTTAAAACTAGGTTGCAACATGAAAACAAGGTAGGGAAGAGGCTGATCCCTTCTGTTTGAGACACCAGTGGCAGAGATGCTGTGGACATTAAATGCTTCCTTAAATGTGCTATTTTTTTGAAAAACATTTTGTTAGAACCACTTACAAGGCAAAACTTCACTGTCTCATCTTGTTAGAGTTACAAAGGTAACTCCAGGACAAAACATTGCCTTTTGACTCTCTTAAAAACAGCAAAGGAATTCTCCTGAACATGAGATTATTTGCCATAGCATTGCACTAGTATCCAATTGGACTTATTAGCAGGTATTTGCTAATGGCATGGGAGAGGTGAAACTGAGTTGATCACTGTTGTCTTTTGAAAACCGATCCTCTTCTAAAGACATTTTAGAATGCTTCAGTTGAGCATTTTTGACAGGCCAGTGTAAATCTTCAGTCAATATTGCATGAATCGACTTTAATGTAATGACATAAAGCAAAGGGAAAATACGGGTAGGGGATAAACATATGTCTTCTTATGCTTAGGCGCAATGGGGAGCCCCTTTATCTGCTTCCATAATGCGCCTTATTATGCTTAAGTAATGGGTATTAGAAGCCAAGCAGTATGTTACATCTCCTCCTACATGGTACATTCCCATACTGCCTAGATACATATGAATCCTGCATGTCACATGTCATTACATTTTCTGAGACTGTATCTCCATCCATGCTAAAAATACACAGAGAGAAAGAGAGAGAGAGAACTTGAGTGTAAGCAACAGATACTTCTCCACAGACCCTTGGCAATACCAAAGACTGAGAGATTTATACACGTGTTTATTATTCATCATTGTTTGAGGAAGAGCATTTGTGAAGTTAACTGGTCCTAGGGGCTTTTCATAGCGAGCGCCCGCTAGATGCTTGCACCCATCCGTTTCCAAGCTGGGTACGCTCAAGCAAAGCCCTCTCCACCTGCCTTTTCATCTACACGGTGGCCTGATTTTTTTTCTGAAGTGCTTAGTTACACAGCCATTCCCGTAAAAATAACTCCAGAGCTATCCATAAATACTCTCGCTCAGAAATTCCAGGCAATGAACAAATCTGTGAAACTCGTGACCTGCTGGTGTCCCGCTCCTCTGCTATGGAAACACAGGGGCTGCAAAGCCCTGAGCCTGCTGTGGGGACGAGCCACTTTCCAACAGCCTCTGCCCTGCTGCCTCTCGCCTCTCCCAGCATGGGTCCCTCCTGCCAGGCCACCCACCAGCAGCATGGGGTGGCCTCTAGGAGTTGACGTGTCAATAGGGATGCAAGGCAGACCTTTTGGACCAAACTCCTCTCCCCTGAAATAACAGGGAAATCATGAGTGACCTAAACCCTCACTCTAGCGAGGCTGGCTCTCTGCAGTTGGACTTGGTCTTATATACGCGAGACAGGGGAGGAGCAGCAGTCCCCTGGTGACATGTGTCAGGCAGGAACATGGCACATGCTTGAAGTACCCCCGGTGTCCCGGGCTTTTGCACTTCTGCGTGAACAGCCGAATGGGCAGACCCCTCCTGCTCGGCTGCAGCAGATGGAGCGGTGAGGCAGGCTGCGTGTCTGCGGGGCTGGGCAGCGGAGCTGTGCTCTCGAGCTCCAACTAATGAAGCTGATTTGATGAGCTGATTATTCTTGTGTATTAGTGCGTCGCTGGCATGGTGCTCCACGCTGTACCAGACACAGAAGGAAGGGTACAACACGGGCCCCCTACCGAGCTTTCAACCTAGGCGAATGGACCAGACGATCCAGAAGGACGGGGTTCTGGACGACAAGGAGGAGACGAAACCCCTCTTTGTAACAGAGCACTGCAGCTTTCTGAGCTGGAATGTAGCAGCATTCCTAATTTAGATACTCTGGTTGAATTTTAAGTGGAAGTGAACAAAACATTTGAAAAGCTGTCCCTGTTCTCTCAGCAGGGAGACTTCGAGAATTTTCTGGGTTTGGGGAAGAAATACTGGCACAAAAGCAGCCAGAGTTTTCCCAGGTAGAGATGTGATTCCTGGAAGCCAGCACAGGCTTTCTAGATGTGATGGATGTAAACAAAGAGGGGTTGGTTATCAGGAGGTGATTCATGATGGGAGGGATAATGATGAATAGGTGTTATGACAACAACTGCTCTGCAGCTGTAGCTCTCTCCTCTGCCACAAACTGCCAAAAACTCACCAGCTTTCTCCTGGGACCTTCTAATGACAGTAAACAAGGCTTGACAGTGTCCAACACAGAATGTACATGACTGTTGACCTCCTCGTGGCAGGAGAAAATTGGCTAAATAACATCAAGACGTGGAATTGCAGGTACCTGTTAGGTCTCGGGCTTTTTGCAGACAGCAAAACATCCCCCAGACAACATTATTCCTGGTTTCCGTAAGCCATTAATTATGTTAATAATGGTTCTACCTGTACAGTTTCTCCAGTTTTAGCTCAATATTCCTCCCTCAAAATGAGAAAAGTATCCTCTGGGAGCAAAAGGATGGCTTTTTATATATTTTTTGTTCATTTTCACTCCAAATTGATTGAGAGCAAGCCCCGGCAGAATTTTTTCAAGCAGAGTAGCAGTTCTGCTCTTGCTGAATCATCTGTGACAATGATTAGGCAAGAACACAAAAATAAACATTCCTTGGCAGCCAGGCTCCAATCTCCCCTACAAACTATCAAACCCACCATTTAGAGATCAGCCGCAGAGTTTGAAAAATACTGTGCTAGGTCGCTTGGTCTGTGCTTGGCACAGAGAACAAGCTGTACTGAACACCGAGAAGCTCAGCAGAGTCCAGAGGAGGGACCAGCTACACACTGGTGATCGGGTGCCCAAACAGAGCTACTGTGTAGTCTCCACCACGGTATCTGGACGCACGCAGAATAAACAGGAGAGATTTTCTAGAGGGCCCAATGCGAGGCTGAATGCATACAGAGGTCTGCTGGAAAGCAGGGCTGAGGTATGATAGTGTTGCTCCTAATATTTATGTGTTCGTATGTATTTGAATATCTTTCCAGACTCCCTTGCTTCAAGTGCCTTATTCATGCGAGTCCCACGCTTCACCCCGTCCAGGAGGTTTCTGCTCATCAGCTCCTCAGCTCTGTCATTCCTCATTACAGCAGCCACCTATGAGAATAGGTAGAGAAACAAAAGGCCAGATGCACAGCTGCACAGATGAGCAGAGCACACTGTAACAAAGGAGAGCAACTCTCTTTGGACATAACTAACATGTGCAAACTTGCTTGACTGTTTGTAATCCCATTTCTTGTTGCCTGTTCTCGCAGCTATGCTGAATTTAAACATGCAGTGTTTTCCAGCCACAAGTGTCCTCTTTTTCATATGATAAGGCCTATATGTTGAGGCATTAAGAAGAATGGGGATTCAGGGAGAAGGAAGGACAAAGGGGAAGCAACAGTCAGGGTTCAGGCAGAGAACTTCAGGTCAAAGTCACTAAGTTCTTTTCCCAGTTCTAAAAGAAGTTTTCCTGCATGCTGTTGGACATGCCACTTCACCAACATGTGCTCCAACTGTGAAATCTGTCAAAAGGGAACACCAGACACCTCACACCACGAAGTCTTGCTGGGTGTCCTTGGTGCATGTTCGTGAGTTTATGAGATCCATACTTAGGCTAGCACCATAGAGAAGCTTTTAACTAATCAGGCAGAAAAGGAAGAGGAGTCTTTGAGATCTGGAAACATCAGTCTGAGGATTTATGCCTGGCAAAGAATGTCAATACTATTGCCAAGCGTATTCTGCTGAACTTTCTGTGAAGTGACTCTTCTTGTTTCTACACAACAGCAAATATCCCATGAGGTAGAAAAATCACTGCCATATACCTGTACCACATCGCCACTGCAACCCAAAATACTCATTGATTAAAATTTCAGAGAAGTCATGGGATAGTGTGAGGAGTGGTGAGTTCAAGGACAAAGAACAAGGGGGAATTCCAGTTTCCCACACTATTCTCAATCATTTTGTCAGCCCTTATAGATCCAGTGGCTTTACTAACTGGAAAGTTGTATTGCACAGAAAGGATGAGTTTCCTACCCAGAATGTACAAACCAGAATCTCATTCATGATAGAGAGTCACTGAACACCTCCTCCCTACCTTGAGCCTTGGAAAGCTGAAATGAGGAGGAGGTGCCCAGAGAGGCGATATAGTATCAGATGTCCATGGGTCTCTCTGCTCTGTAGTGGGATGGGATCGGGCTGGGCATGCGTCTGGTCTGCAGAGTTTCTTGGCGCAGGCCTTTCTGACTTAAGTCTTAACTCCAGAAACATAATTCTGGATTACTCAAGAGCTCTGCTACCGGTTCTGAGCTGTTGGCCCAGCACAGGAGCTGTATGGGTAGGTCACAGAGGCAGAGCACACCTCTCCTGCAGAGCCATGGTCACCACCTGCCTGTGAACTGCTCCAGGAGCTCCTGCACCACACAACTTCCTGCTATATATTTTGTGATTGTCAGTCTCACGACGATTTTGATAAGAAGCTTCCTGAGCCAGGGAAACTGACTGCCTGGTCTGTATCTGTGCTGTTGTGACAGCATAGGACCCTACATTTTGAGGTTGGACAGAAAGTGATAGATAGCTCCAGAAGACACTCTTATTGGATGTTTATTGAACTGTTTTATTAAATTGCTGCTCTACCAGTCCATCTCTCCATAAGTTACCTAAATTATGTCTCAGGGAGGTGTCTTAGGTCTCCTCCAAAGCTTTGGTAAGATAAAACCAGGCCTGCACGTGAAATGACCTTTTCAGTAGTTAATAACCTGCGTGTTCTGTGCCTGTCTCCTTGTGCCTTCAGCTGTACATTTCTGTTTGCCTCTTCCCCTCCTCCATGCTCTCTAGCTCCTTTCTTTTTCACCCCTTTTTCTCAGGGATGAAGATATAACACCCCATGTTTTATAAAGGGTTTATACAACACCTAGAACACCACCCAGACATGCAATGCTCTGTTCCATGCTGGAGACCTCTCAGTGCTCCTGCAATCCTGTAAATCATAAAACATAAAGAAGTACCTGTTACCAACCACTTGCTCTGAGTCAGCTTCCTTTACCATCATGTGCATGAAAATTAAACATATTTTTCTGCACAGGCCATTGAGAATAATATGAGTGCTTATTTTCTGAGCCATGCTATACCTTTCTTCTTGGTAAGACATAAAAAGGTTTTTAAAAAAAATCATGCTCACTTTAAATGACTACTGAAGGAATGCCTAATGGATAAATTAGGCGTTTCTTGGCTATGAAGGTGGCACCCTTCAGTGACAACTCATGATGAAAGCTTTAGGCATGATGACCTGGTATGGTAGCAAGTTAATGTGAACAGTCTCTCTCAGCTATGCATTTTATGACAGGATCTGAAGAGTGAAAGATTAAGAATATCTTAGTTATCAACTTCTTTTTGGATTAGTTTCTTAATACATTAAGGCTTAAAGGCAAGCTGGTAGAGTGCTGTGAAATTTATAGATATTTATGAAACAATGAGCAAACCTAAAAGGTTGTGTTTTTTGAATATGACTTCATAAATTTCTAGCAGAAGTACAAAACAGAAAAGATCTGTATGTGGATTGTTGTTTTGAAGACTTGTTGCTTACCTAAATCTTGAGCCAAACTGTTTCTGACGTGGAAGTTGTGTGGGAAAAAATTCTCCTACCCTCTGCCCTGTGCTATAAGTGAGGCATTGGTGAGAGTTGCCAAGAAAAGGGGTGGCAGTGTTTGGGGATGGAGAGGCAGAAATCTAAGCCAGGACACCTGGGAGGTGCTCTGATCCATCATGTGCACCTCTCTGGAAGGGTGAACCAATTTATCAGGAATATACTCATGTCTCATCTTTCCCTCCTCCTCCTCATTCCTCCAAAACCCAAGTTTTGTCTTAAGAGCACAACCAAGCCCTAGAAAAGTTTACTCTGACACCCTAATTCTTAATGTTGGCTTTTTTCCTTGGGAAGGAGGGTAAACACAATGGAGACTACAGCTTGAGTGAGGCAGAAGCTTGCGCAAGAGAAGATTGATGCTGGAGAGCCAGCTAGGAAGAGGCCAGAGTAAATAATTTCTTTTCCTCAGAAAATTAAGCATATGCAAGGAGTAGCAGACAGTGACTATGGGAAAACCTGTCAGAACAAAGTAGCAGTCTTCCATTCTCTCCTACCTACAGACGCAGCCAAACGCACAAGAATGGGGTTGGGGGCTGTTCATAAATAGTCTGGCTGCTGTTTGTCAGAGGCAACAGTTGAAATGTCCGTGCACAATTGCTACTTTAGCATGTGCTAAAAATGACAATGGCATCCAGTCGCAATGGCCCCGCTGAGAACTGTCGTTCCAAGTCACAGTCATAAAACTACTAGTGGGTGGTCTTCATCTCCGCTTGTCCTCATTATCATTTCATTGTGTTTCCGTGGCCCACTGCACCATGGCACTCCCTGAATTTTAAAGCATTTCATTGACGGGGCAGTTTGACATTCATATTTATATGTCCTTGTTGTATTGCAGTGGTTTCTCCTATTCTTGGGATCCAAGCCCTTTGTGAAATGGTGCGAGGAAGATGTGTATTCAGATCTTGGCCCAATGAATTGGGTATTGTCAGGAAAAAACAGAAATTATTGAGGACTTAAACAACCTGGACCCTATCCTGCTGCTGCTGGACGTAACACAAGGGGCTTTCTTGCCAGGGACTGAAAGCGAGCCTGTGCAAGAGGTCAGATGGGCAGCACGTACCTGGTTTGGGGTTCAAGAGCAAACTTAGCAGGTTACAGTTTTAACAGAAGGCAGTCTGCTCTCCATCCTCATCCACTAGGAGTGGACAACAAAGCCCCTGTTGACTCCAGAACCAGAAAGTCCAAACCCTCAAAATATCTCTTTTATTTCCTAATTCTTGTTTAACGTGCAAGTCAGAAGTTAAGCAAAGCCTATATGCAGCTCAGTGACTGGGAAAAGCCAGAGCTGTAAAAGCAAAATGTTTGCCAAACCTATGTAAAATAAAAACACGAGAGACAGCTTACACAGTAGAAAAGGAAAAGAAAATCTCCAACTACCGAAACCTGAAGATTTACTTCAGTTGTTTTACTTTGTGCTTCTTGGACGATGGCTCCTCTGTTTCAGGAACTGGAGCCAGAGCAGAGGATTTGTCCTCTCCCTCTGTTCCTTGGGCAGGACAGCCAGGGCAGGGGGGGCACGACGGAGACCTGACACACGCTGGACTGCCTTGCCCTCAGCTGGAAAGCAGAGTAAAGTGGGCAGGCATGGGAGGCACGTAGCACTTCTGCCATTTTGCAGGGCCAACATGTACATAGCTGGCTTGCTGTGCAGCAAATACCCTGGTTCTGCATACATCGGGCTGCACTACACGGCTCTTCTGACTTTCCAAGTTTTGCTTGTTCCAGGCACATAAAGGAGCAGCTGCTGCTCATGTGTGCATGCATTGTTGCCCAGTGAGGAGCTGAGGATGTGTCTTGGCAAACGGGAAGAGCCTTAAGTTTGCAGGTAAAATGCCACGGAAAGGAAATGAAAAGATAGGCCCCACTGAAAACATAAGAAGGTGTTTGTTTAAATGGACTACAGGTGACTGTTCAAAGTAGGGCAAGGCGTGGCTTGCAAATCAACCTAAAGAATGAATAAAATATCTTGGGCTTTCTCCAAATTTTCCTTAAAAAAATTACCTGTGGACAAGAAGTCAAGGGGCTGCTTTTAGCCCAAAGATCAGTCTGCTCTGGAAGTGCCCCTTCCTGGGGGACTTTTAAACCTAGACCTACCTTCTCAACCCATTAGTGAGAATGCCAAAATTGTTAGAAGAGCCCTTAGCCCTACAAGATCATAATTTCCTTCTTTACCAAGAGAACAGGACCATTAAGAAGGAGGTGTGCAGGCATCTCACATTGCCCTTCCAACATGCCTCAGCCCTGAGGACCTGCAAGCTTTCAGAGCAGGATTCATCCCCTGTGTTCATTCAGTCCTTGGCCTCAGCTGTCGGTGCCAAAAATGAGAGCTATGAGCGCCAAGCGGGATGACAGGTTTTATGCTGTGCTCCTTGGCCCACTAGAAACTGGACAGTGAGACAGCAATAAAGACGCCTTTCTCAACCCTTTTGCCTAGATCCACAGCAAACCACAGGCAGCAATAATGGAATCCTACGCTTTTATGCTTATATAGCAGCAACCTGACATGGAAACGGTGGCTCTGGACACGCAGAGTGGGCCTCTCTGTGGAGCATCTCTGACATGCTCTAAACCCAGGGCAGGAGGTCCCTGCCTAACCCTTCTCTGTGAGACAGGAGTCACACACAACAGATCTAGCAATAATACCACTACTTGTTTAAATACTATTTGCCACAGTTCTAGCACTTCTGTTGGTGAATGATTGATGGACCAGCTGGAACTGCATCGAACATATTCATTACATTTTTTGGTATATTTTTGCTTTTGGCTGTCAATGGTTTAGACTCATTATTTTCATCTTGTGCCTTATTTATGAGCTGTTTGAGTTGGCAGTTTCCTGTTTGCCATTCACCCCTCATGGTATTGAGTTGATCACCTAAACCACACAGTACCCCTTCTGTTTCCCTCTGGGTAGGGGAAACTTGTCAAAGGGAATAGTAAACAAGCAAATACCACCACAGACATATAAACATTCATGTTTTTTATGTGAATAAGGACATTACAAAGAACAACCAGCCACTCCAACAATAGTCAACCCTCACTTACCTAAGGAAATATCCCAAAGACACAGCATGGAATGAGAATTCAAATGCAATTCAAACAAATATTTAACAGTCCTGTTTTTCAGCACTTAATCTGCTCTGTTACTTGGGCCCTCAGTCTTTGGTCATGTTGGAGTCTTTCTTGGAGATAATATTAGATTGTATTAGCGTGCAATTTCCTGATGAATTCTCTTACTACTCAGGCAGGAGAGGGGAGAGGTTTACATTAAGGAGTCCAACCAGTTATTTGGTTATTATTTTGACCTGTAATGTGTGCTCTTACCATCCTAAAAAAGAAATTAACTGTAGACATGATTCTGACCTACCTGCAAAAATGTGACCTGACATTTGAAACTTCTTAAGGGCTTTAATTTAAAAGGCAAGTAATTTCATCAAATGCATGTAGCTTCCTTCCATGTTTGGAACTGCACAGGTGCTCAAGTCTTTCATGGAACTAGGAGTACCAGTTGTTTCAAAGGTGAATCACTTCCCCTCCCCAAATGACCTGCAAAAGAGAATCTATGAAAATTTTGTTGTGATTTAACTTTTTTCCCCACGTTGCTAACAAGAAAAGGGGGGGAGAGAGGGGAGAAGAGAGGTGCCAGCCATTAGACCAACGTATTTGACATCCTGCCTTGATTCATTTAAGAAAGACTGCAAGAACATAAGATTGTAAGAGAGACTGTTACAAAGGATTGCGAAAAGATGAATCTTGGAAGAGATTGCACAAGAAAGATTGTTATAAATCATGTGCAGAGACTGTCTATAGACTGCAGGGAAACATGGAAAGAAGAGAAAAGAAACCTTTTTCCTAAATACGGAAAAGATAAGTTTAAAAAAAGAAGCAAGGGACACCAGAACATTGCTGCTTTGAATGCTGCATTATGTTTAGTTGGATGTCATGTAACAGTATGTGTCACTGATGTGACTCTTTCAGCATATACATAAGGATAAAATTTCATGCAGTGGTATTTTACATTGCGTGTAGCAAGAGAAAAATAGAAATACCCTTTCAAAAAAAGTGTTGGGTTTCTTTTTACTTTAATTTTCCTTTGTCATTATTGATACTGGAACTTCTGCCTGTGGATCCTGTTGTAATTAGGAGAGGTTTTCCCGTGCATTGTCCTCAGTGCCTGGCTGGCTGCTCGGAGGCTGCTCTGCTCACTAAGAAGCACTCAGCAGGGAAACAGGGTCACGTTGGGAATCAGCACGGACAGCTGTGACCCAGCATTGCCCACTATCCAAAGGGCCCAGCCGTAGGTGGGGGAAGTGCCTTGGTCCCCAAGCTCCATCACCTATATTACCGTATGCGCACTCTGACAGGGTGCCAACAAGCTCCTCATGCTCCCCTGCTCCCTACAGCCCCATCCCACCCAACTCCTCTGGGACACCGGGTCCTCACACCTTGCACTTCCTTGGCTCAGGGGGAATGTTGCTTCCCAAGAAATCAAACTGCCCCAAAGGCACCCATCTGAGGATGATAGAAAGCATCCATTCCTGGACCAGATGGGCATGCAGAGGTGCAAGCACCGGGATCTGGGGTATGGAAAGGTTCCTTCCAAAATGCTGGGAGTCACATCGCGTTTTGAAGGCTTAATTTGGTAACTGGGCAGCACACTTCCCCCCCCTCCAGCCATCTGTGCCGAGTGGTATCCACTCTCGCTGGCTGGGCAGAGGCACTTGGCTCCCCCCTGACAACAGCCTGACACCTCCGATTAGGAGCACAGCCTCCCCGTGTCCTGCTCTCCCCATACCCTCTCCAGGAGAGGCAGCTCCTGCCAGAGGGGTGTTTGGGGGCCCAAATCCAGCCAGACCAGGTCTCACCAGTAGCACCTCTAGCACAGCAGCAGCTGATAGCAGATGCTGCAGCAGGAGATGGGTACAGCATTTCCAGGATGCACCTTCCCAGCCTTCAGGGGTCTGCAGGTCAGAGAGGGAGGAAGGCTATGTTCACAGCCACAGCTCCTTCAGTGTCCAACAAGTCTATGATTTAGAAGCTTTTCTTCCAGGCCTAGGCACTGTTCTCACAAGTAACTCCAAAACTGTGTTGAACCTCAGTGTCCAGAAACATCAGCAAGAAGCACTTTTTTTGCCATGCAGATGTTTTTGGACATACTCTCAATATTAGACTATTACCTCTTCAAAATGATCCCCCTTGAAGAAAGGGAAAGCAAGTGTGGGAATGCCTAGGTGGTCTGAAAAAACCTTCGGCGCTGTTTTGATACCAGTGGCAGCATTTCATTTCATTCTGGGAGGAATATTCATGGCTAAGCTCTAAGCCTCTGATTTATAATGGAAATACTGATAGATCCAGATCCATTTGCAGATGCTATTATAATGTTTCATCCTGGGGAGGGGAGGGGGAAGGGAAACAGCCTCCTTCCCTTTTCATTTTAAATATCGGTACACTCTGATACTGGTTTCATGAAACATTTGGATGGGTCCTTATTCACAAATGAATAAAAATGAGTAAAGTCCTCAGAATCAAAGGTAAGCCAAAACTGGCACCCATAAGCACAAGGCAACCCAGAGAGCCCATCTGCAGCCAAACCATGCAGCAGACCCAGACACAGCTTAAAGGCTGGCAACAAGACCGCCTGCAGAATCTGCCAAGGAGCCAGATGCTGTTGCTTCCCAAGCTTGGCATGAGGGTTCCTGATTGCCATCCAACAAAGAGGAAAAAGAGGAATGATATAATGTGGTGGGATAAAACACATCCCACCTCAACCTCCTTTATTGCTCATTGAAAAAAAAATTGTGGAAGATACTATTGGAAATGTATCATTGTTTTCAGAAATACATACATTAGCCACAACAATGGCCTTGCCAAATGGGAAAAGTAGGAGCTATTTAAATGTATGTGCCATTTAAAAAAAAAAAAAATTAAATCTTCATATGCTGTGTTTTGGGTATGGATGTCTTTGTGTCTTTTGTTAACTGTTACAGTGATAACCACTAAAATGAATACAAGTGTGGCAAAAAGCTTCCATTTTTTTATAACAATATTTCAAAATGCTCTGTCTTGGCACAGCTGTCTAGATCAGATAGATCACAGTGATGGCTACTGAATGTAAAGAAGCCAGGTTTGTAAAAAGAGGTGCAGAGAAATAAAAAAGGAAATTGTAAATAAAGATATGTGCTGAGAAAGACATTACAAAACAAAAAATATATCAAGGCATAGTACAGATAAGGGCTCTGCTTTTTCACAGTTGCACAACTCTGTGTTGATGTAACTTGATTTCATTGGCCTCACACCTGAGGGAAACCGGAGTAATCTGTGAAGGATTTGGCCCAGGCAATATAAAAAAAAGTCATAGGGCTATGCACCTGAGGACATATAAAGCTATAAGCGCCCCATCATGTATGACAGTGGAAAGGGTAAAGCAAAATAAATAGGAAAATATATGTAAAATAATATGCTGCAGGTCAGTGAAGAAATAAGAAGCAGTAAAAAAAAAAAAAGTAAAAAAGAAGAAATAGAAAATACTGGTAGAGTTACCTGAGCAATAACAGATGTTATCGTTACTCTTATCATCATCATCATCATCATATCCTATTTTGGAAAATACCAGGTGCTTCCATAAGTGATATTTTAGGACAGCTCAAACATATTTGCAAATCCAAGTCAGTTTTGCCAGAGACTTTCAGCTGAAAGAAATACATCAGAACATGGTAGACAAATTGGTCCTGTAATTTCCATTGCTAGCTGTTTTAGCATAGTAAAAAAATTCAAGCACCCATTAAAAACAGGAAGCTTCCTATAAAACCAAAGGCAAGGGATGCCCTTTTATTCAATAGCACAGTGGTCAGCTCAGTCACTGAGGACAATGGGACTCAGCTCCAACTCAGCCTGCAGTCCCATGTCCAGGGTGTCATCCGAACAGGGCTGTGGTGTGGCTCCAGATCTCTTCTGAGCACTGCAGAATATTGAATATTAAACCTGAGACCTCCCCGATGACAAAACTGCTCTGGCTGCTGTGACAGTGGCTCACAGGAGCACTTCTCTCCCATTCTGTCATCCCAAATTTTACATCCCTTGGCTTTCATTAGTATTTTTTATTGTAATTGTTTTGCCTTAGGAAGATGTTTAATTTTCTTTACACAAATCAAATAACTTCTAGATTTTCTTTTTTAATTCTTGTCTGGTTTTGGTCAGCCTAACCCATTTTAATTCTTTATCAAATCCAGTTATTCATACTTCCAATGCACACATTCAATAACCCAATTAGTTGCACAGTCCTCCTTACAACATTTTCAGCTGGTTAAGTTGAAAATACTTGGTGAAATATGAGGTATGAAAATATGTTTGTTGTAAAGCAAGAATATAAAATAGTGAGAAGTATATTGTGAAGTGTTACATACTAAAAGATACAAGGTTCTTAGTGCATCTCTCTAAGTTTCAAATACATATTTATATTTACAGAGCGCTATCTGTGATAAATTTATTGTATGTGTAAAATCCCCACTGTTAAGAATTTCAGTCACAACCACATTTATGCCCTGGGAACTGAAGAACTGTGATACCATGAGAAGGTATTTCTCAAATGGTTTCTCTCACCTTTGCAAGCCACCGGAAGATGTTTCCCTTTCTGGATGTGTACATTTCAGACCAGTAATAAGGAAGGCTTCAGATTTAAAGGCTGCTAAGTGTTTTTATAATTGACTGCTCCAGAGTACATAGCCTAAAAAAGTAAGTATTATGATACATTTGTTTCTTGTTCAATATAACTCTCTTCTAGGAGACAACATTGTCTAGTTGCAGCAATATCATATCATGGTATCACATTATACAGTGAATTACAGAATTGCAGAAAACACAGGCACTAATGAGAACTGAAGACTATAAGCAGGATGGCCCAAGACTTTCTATTCTAAAATCTTGCTTTGTTGTGCCCTAACTTGGCTGAACATTCACCACTTGAGGTAAAATTTTCCATGATGCTTGGCTGTCTCAGGCTGATAATTACGGTTCTTGTTTTGCTAAGTTTTAGAAAAAAAAGCTCCTTCCTTAAATAGGGCCATTTTCTCATGTGAAATGAGTTCTTACATTAATTGATTGGTTTAGGAATTCTGTCCTTTGATGGAAGGAATAAAAAAAAAAAAATGTCAGTCCTCTGAGATTTGATAGCAGTATAATGTATCAGCACATTGCTGCTGAGTCTGACCATGTTACATCACGCTGGTTGTGTCCAGCAGAGATGGGCTGGAGGTAAGCACCAAAATCCTCTAGGAAGACCTGAAGAGGTGATTTTGGGGTGGTATGCCTATGTCCTGCTCCCTCACGTTTGCTGCCCTAGGCTGCTGCTGCTGCCTGCAACATTTTGAGAAGCGGGAGCTGCCTCTCTGGGCTCCAGCCCTACACTGAAATAACAGGAAACCTCCTTTCTGGGGGTGTTCAGGCTGTGGGGACAAACAGTGGCTTTCCCGACATGATCACTTGCACTCCTCTAGCCACCTTGATCACACCACGATCCTTGCTCGTGGCAAGCAACCTGATGTTTCCCCCAAGCAGTGGTCCTGGGGGTTAGGGAACATCTTGTCTGTCTCCTGCAGCTGTGAAGAAGTTTCAAAGGGATTTGTAAGATCCTGGACCTGATCCCCAGCCCTCCCTGAGATGGTCTGCTGCTTCAGCAGAGCAATCGTGCCCGATGCCAGCACAGGTCCCTTCCTGAGGACACGTTCTTGGCTGTCAGGGTGTCCCTGGATGGTGGAGCACCTGGAGAGCTGGCGCCCACCAGCAGCAGCTGTGGCAGAGGAGGCTGGTGGGCCAGCAGGCTGGGCAACGAGTGGCAGGGAGGCACCCTGAGGAGTTCTGTCCCTGCTAGCAGAGGGGAAAGCAGGCTCTGGGTTATTAACGACTTCCCTGGAAGCCAAGCCGGGGCCAGGGCCAGGGCAAGCAGCCAGCCAGCCAGCCCAGCACCCTGGGAGGCTCCCTCAGCTCTCTTCACCCACCCCTTTTGCTCCATCCAGTGGTGAGGAGCCACCTTGAAGCCTCCAGGTTTTGAGGCTGAGGGGCACAGGGTGCCTCAGAAGACCTGCCTGCAGCCCTTGAAAAGTATGCCCCTGCCTGTCCCAGCTCCTCCCCTGTTACCTGGGTGCGGAGAGAGCACAAAGCCCCTCCATCACCCCCACAGAGAACAGCTGGCTCAGGGCTCCAGCACCCCCCCGACGGTAAGACATCACTGCTGCCTTACAGCTCCAGCTGCTGAGGAAGCACCACAGCTGAGGACCCTCTCCTTTGGGTACCAGTGGTGCTTTACAGCTGCCTGTCAAAGTCCTCCCCGGGGTGGGGGCAGTGAGGAAGGGACAGCTGATTTCCCCATCACTTCTGGGAAGAGGCAGAGCAATGGGGGCTGAGGCCAGGAGGGGCCCCTTCACTTCAGTCTGAGCCCAGGGGAAGTGCTGGCTGCTGGAACGAGGTCTCTCAGCCTCTTATTTCCACCCAAGGCGAAGGCAGCCTGAAGGGACCATGACTACATCCAGAGCAGCTGCTTAGGTGCTCATCGCTAAAGGTAACATTCATCCCTCTGTGGTTTGTTTGGGATTTTCTTTTCTTCTTTTGTTTTTCATTTTTCTTTTTTTTGTGTCTTTGGCATTCATGTCTATTTTGTCAATGCTAAAACCAGAAAACCTGCATTCTCACAATAATTTTTGTGTTGCCTAAAAGAAATGTGCATTGTCTCAGCAGCAGGACACAGCAGTGGAGAGTGAGAACCTTCAACACCCTCCTCCCCGGTCTGTCCTCTCTTACCTGGGGTGTTTTTATGCCACAGGATAAAAATAAATAAAAGCAAGTACTTCCACTTCCTTAGAGTGGAGCTGATACGGCAGTAGCTCACTGGATGAGAGCAGCTCAGACCTGAAAAGCTTTCTTCTCTGTTGGGATCACAGCTTGAGCGTAGGCTTGTTGTGTCGGAATGGGCCTACTGTACCCAAACATCTGAGCTTTCTCCAGCTCCTAGAGGAACATTTTATACTCATTATACATGCAGCAGAATTTCAAAATATGTCCCTGGGACCAGAATGCAGGAGGAGGACATTAAAGGTTAGGAGGTAGTAGGGGAAAAGCAAAAGGAATGAGTAATCTGGAGTTGCCTGATAACCCTTCGAGGCTTGGCCAAAATTAACCATATCGAGCTGTTGTGAAACGTGAAGATGTGCTACTTGACATGTTATTAACAAAGAGAGGGTTTTATTGCTTTAGGTACCTTTTAGAAGTAAAAAGCAAAGGATCAGCTCCACAGCCCAGGTTTCAAAATGTTATGATCTAAGCGCAGAATTCATCACTGCCACCACTAAGAGATCATACATCCTGGAGTGTCATGAGCCATCCGTGATTTGTGTCATTGCAGAGGATGATAAATCACTGCTAAAGACATAACAAGCAGCATCATCGCTGCAACACAATAGATCATGATGCATCAAGATCTTTGCTAAAATATTATTTACAGTTAGCAGGGGCTTGGAATCGCAAAGCAGAAGCTGATATTAATCTTCCCTGCATTGTGCCTTTGTGCACACTAAAGGCCCTACCCTAGGAAAAGTGGGATCTGTAACATTCACTGATGCAATAACCACCAGTTGTATACAATGGGGCTGAGAGGGATTAAGTGTGTATAATACATTTATGGAGAAAAGGAGCGACAGCAAGAGCAAGTGAAGTCAGGACTTGCTGATTACACTGTTCAGAGCCCATCTGTAAATGCAGACATGTAAAGGTTTCTGTTCCTTACAGCAACACTGGGAAGAGAATTTAGTCATATAGCTTGAGGCGGAAAGGGAGACTTACTTGATTTCAAGAAAACTCCAGAAATCTGGAGAAGTCTTAAGAGTTCTTCTAGGTGTCCTCCTATACAACATGTGCAAAGACTTAAACAAATTAAGCTTTACTTCCAAAACTACTTTGGGAATCACTTTAAGGGAGATGTTAAATGACAAACAATACTGCTGATATAATTAATGACTTGGGGTTTTTTCCTTAAAAATAAAATTATCCAAAAAACCCCATATCCCCAAAACCCCTCAAAACCCAAAAAACCACAAACCCAAACAATTCAAACTTCCAAAAACTGCTACCAGCTATTTTTATAGGAGACTGGAAACAGACTCTCGCTCTGTCAATCCAGACGAGTGTTTCTGAAGCACTGGGGACTGTGTGTTATTTCTCTTTCTTATGCAGGACATTGCTGATTTAGGTCACATCAACAGGACTAACAGTTCCATTTAAAGAAACGCTGAGATGGGTAGAAAGTTGGGTTTCTTTTTTTTTTTAAAAAAAAAGACTTCCTGATGGAAGGAAATCTGCATTTCCAAGTTGCTGATGACCTTTTTGACAACAAAAACCCATAATGCTTTACAAGAGTCTGCTCAGCTCCAGCCTTACCCTGTTAGCACAGGAATATTATCCACCTCCTGCCATCCTAAAGACAAAAGACACAAGTAAAGTGCCTTTCAGTTTTATATCAGTTACTCATCCTGTGTTTGCCTCATGATGTGAAGCTGAACCCTCCCACAGACTTTAATTGAGTTAAATCATTGCCAGAACCTTTTAGGCTCCCTCTCGTGCACCCTTCAATGTGTGCATCTCTGATGAGGCGTGTGAGCAGAGACGCGCTCCCAGGACATCTGGGCAGCAAGCCATCTACCTGTGGGCTCCAAATATTTCCATCAACTATATTTCACTCGAAGGTTTCTTTCCTGTTTAGATGATAATCAAAGTTGGGGAGGGGAAAAGGGAGGAGCCATGAGCAATTTACTGGAATATATACAGGCATTCCCCAGATTTCCCATCTTCCACCTTAATTGAATATTATCCCTCATTAATGACTCTGTCAGAGCCTGTAGAGCACTAATTGTCTGTGGTTCCTCTCTCTTTCCCTCTCCTCTCCCCTCACAGAGATTAGTCTTTTGTTCAAGTTCATGAAGTTTAATTTCTGTTCCTCTCACTGAGATGGGCAGTTCATCCAGCCTTTGTTCCACCAGAGCCCTCAGAGCCTGGCATCACCTCCTTGGGGTGGTGTTTTAGGATAAGGGGAAGACCCAAAACCTCCTGCCTGCTTCTTTATGAGTCACCCAAGCCTGGCAACACTGATGGTTTCACAGTGGTCCAGCATAGCAGTGAGCCTGCTGCCACCCTGCACGCCCACAAAGCTCCAGTTTCACATCTCGGGCAGGTGGAAACCCATAAGGAGAGTCAGAAGTCAACTAAGCCTTTCCAAAAAAGCAAAGGGCAGGTAGACATTTGCTGTGTATCACCTCCATTTATCTTTTGAGGGGCTTTTGTTCTTTCAAAGTGAAATAGCTAATCCCAGAAGAACAAAAACACAAAACTTAATTTAAGTGCCTATTAATCAAGGACTGACGTGAAAAATGAATGGTTTTGAATGGCTGAATTATTTTGCATTGCCAACTGCCCTGGTAAGCTTTTGGCCAGTTTTTGGCATTTTTCTGACTGGGTACCTTGCTAGGATATTTTAAGTCAGTTTATTTAAAGCATGAAAGCTGGTAAAATTTCCACTGGTGCTAGCAATTCCCCTGACGTGATTTTGGGTGTGATAGCCTGTTTTGACTTATGGCCTACTTGATCGGGGCTGGTGTGCATTCCTGCCATTGTCTCCCTCGTTGCTCTGGAGATGCTCGTCCCTGAGGCTCGTCCTCCTTAGCATACAAGGATGTGGGGAGCCATTGGGCTGTGACCCCAGCGCCAGGGGGCAGGGGGAGCCCCATTAGGTCCAGCCATCCCTGCAGCCCTGCCCTGGCACTGCAGCCGCTCAGGGAGACGGGTGGCCTCTCTCTTAGACCTTGTCTGGGATTGCTGCCATGCCTATGGAGCACAGCCCTCCTGTCCCAGTTGCTTTTGAGGGGGGAGGCTGGAGCCAAAGTCTGGGCTGTGCGGGGAGGCGGGGGGGGTTGCTGATGCCTTCAGTGGAGTTAAAGTGCCACTACCTTCTTTCTGCTGACCTGGGGGCCTGCTAGCAGGAATCTAGGCAGGGATATGTTTGCCCATGTGTAATTTTTTCCTTTCCTATAACTTTCCTTCTACTACAGCCAGAGGCTGACTTGTTACTGCCTGCAGTCAGCACAGAGTGACACAGACCTGGCAATATGCAGGCAACACAGTGCGTCTTTTAACCCCTGCTACCCAGGGAAACCTCACTTTCCAACAAGCATGAGATGACTTGAAGGTCTTCAGGAAGACCTTGCATAACAGGAAATTACTACTTGAAAAAAGATCAAACCTTTAAAACAAAAAACAAACCCACAGAATGGTATTTTTCTTCTAGCTAAACCAAATGGGTTAAAGTAAAGGCAATCCATCGGTCTGAGCAGCTACAGGGTCTCCAGCCATTGAATCAGCCTGAAGTGGTTCAGTGTCCAGGTCATCCCAGGACACTGACAAGGCAATGGCAAACAATCTGGCATCCGTCCGGAGGCCTCACGTTTCAGGCTGGCCTGTCTGTCGGGGAGGTCCTGCCGGTGCCTCATGGCTATCCATCCCTTCCGCCTCAGCCAAGGTCTGCCCTGCCTGGGCTTCAGGCACAACCTGCCACTTGCCCCCTGGTTTACAGCCCCTGGTTTCCTGCCCTGGCTGCCAGGTTTGTGCTACAAGCCTGGTGTCAAAAGGATCCTATGCGTCTTCCTCTTCTACTCTAGCCCCTGGCCATGGTATAACACCACATCCAGAGCACTCACAGGTGCTTATTCTTCATCCCCTACTTCTGGGATCTGTTTGCTCCCCAAATGCTTATTCTTAGGATGGCGACATCTGGGCTGGTCATTTTAGTTTTCCCTGATTCAGATGTGGAGACCACTTACTTTTCTGAAGACGACAGACGGGAAGGCAGATCTTCCTCTCGCACACACCAACGCTGCCTTGGTAGTGTTTTAGGAGATAAACTGTTCCAGGGGTTCAAGACACCTGGAGCAGGACAGTTAGTGTTCCCCACTGTCATCCTGAGAAATATAGGACAGCAGAGACTATGTGGTGACTAGAAACTCTGCTATAAGGTCTGACCCATTTTTGTCCTCTAAAAGCAATATAACATCTGCTCTCAGTATTTCTGTGTGCCATTTCAGAAATACCTCTGGAAGAGCACTGCTAATTCAAGCCCTGTCCACTTTCAAATTGTACTACTGCAGCCTCTAGTTTATATATGCTTGGGGACATATCCTTAAATAACTAAAACTTCCACAGAAAATTATCTTGGGGATAAATTCAGTAGCAAAATGGGCCTGTACCCGGCAGTTAAATCTCAGATTAGTCCAGCTGTCCTGCAGAACCTGCTGCGAATAAGTGGAAATAAATGTTAGTTGCTCTGTGCTGAAGCATCCCTAAGGAGCAGCAGCTTTTTGGAGGCCCTTGGGACTTTGCTTCTGGATGCAGTGGGGAGAAAGGGATTGGACAGACATCTCCCCACAGCTACCCAGCTGGTGCAGGTGGCAGGTGAGACAGATTCTTGGTGGGGTAGTGGAAGGACAGGCAACCTGGAAGTTGCAGCTCCCAGATTCCCCATGCTTCAGTGTCACGACCTGCAAATGATAAAGAGAAATCCCTGTGGTTAGCCACCGAGGGAGTCACTTCAGTGGTGTGCAGACAAGAGGCAGAAGGGCTTGGCTTCATTTATCTGGGTGCCTTTCATGCCCAGGAAGAAGAGAGCAAAATTCTTGTGGACCCTTCATGCCAGCCTGAGGTCTGGGAGACCTGATGGCTCTCAGAGGTCCCAGCCACTGCTAAGACTCCTGTTCCTGAGCAAGAAGTTTTTGTTCTGCGGATATTATCTGCCAGTAAATATTCCTCTAATCTGAAAGCCATCAAAAATGCTGGCTCCACTTATTTTAGAGTCCATCTTTGACCTTTATTGCTGTGAAATACATCTACTGATATTCCACCAGAGACTATAAAACATCTGGCCTGACTGAGCACCAAATAGCTGGAATTTTCTACTCATTTCAGTCTGTGGCATTGACCCCAAACGACAATTTATCTGCACCATTTCTGAGTCCCCTGGAACCCTGAGATGCCAGGAGCAGTGTC
This sequence comes from Scolopax mira, assembly GCA_004320125.1. Classification (NCBI taxonomy): domain Eukaryota; kingdom Metazoa; phylum Chordata; class Aves; order Charadriiformes; family Scolopacidae; genus Scolopax; species Scolopax mira. The sequence continues at coordinate 141,357 of BJBW01000483.1, read as the reverse complement.
GATGCAACTGAGCAAACCCAGCCTGCACCTGCGTGATTGGAGAAGACCCAGTTTTGAAGGAAGGGCTCTGGTCTCACATAGCACCATATAGCAGCCTTCGAGGCAAGGCAATGAGACTGAAGGATGTCTGCCTTTGTATGCACCCTCCCCACGCCCAGTGTCGCTGCTGGGTGGCAGAGCAATGAGAAAGGGCAGAAGAGATGCTAATGGCCAGGAAGGGTGACACCAGTTCCTTGGGTTTCAGTGACTGCGCCCCTGCACCTCCAAACCCGTCAAGGGCCTGAAGCAGCACAGAAAAGATCCAAGTGCAGGGATTATTAACTCAAACACATGGCCAGAAGCAGTGACTTTCAGCAGGGCTGGGAGCAGGGGTGACAGAGAAGACACCTGTGTGTCAGCAGGTGGGCTCAGCTGTGGCAGCGCTGCACTCGCTGCAGCTGCAAAATGCCCACCACTGCCTCAGCTTAGGGTGTCCCCAAAATCTGCAGTCTGCCAGAGCTAAGAGCTGGAGCCTTGCCCCATACCCTGGGTTTCTGACTTGATCTCTCTCCCTTTCTGTTCTGCACAGACCATGGAGCTGACGGCTGGTGAGGCTGGAGAGGACTGGACATAATTTTTAAGTCAATTTCTTGGAGCACTTGACCTTGCATCTCTTTTGGTGGGCCACCAGGAAGGTCAGCTGGCCAGCAGTGTTTTTGGTTGTGGCAACTATAGCGGCGAGGCATTGCAGCATCTTCAACTGCACATCTAATTCCCTGTGTTTTCTGCTACAGTTGAATAGACAAAAGCCCTCCCAGGCGGGGAGGGGGGCCCTGCTCCACCAGAATTTGGATTTTTCACTGTCAGCCAAGCAGAGGATCCAAACTCCAACAATGAGCTCCCTGCTCCAGACGAAAAACATTTATAACCTCTCCAAGCCAAGCTCTGGCAGGGCGATACAAACTGTGAGCTCCACAAGCTAATGACCTTGAAAGTATCCATTTATCTCGGCCTTTCCCCCCAGCTTGAGATGCCACAGAAAATGTGAGGCTTGCTTTCTTCTTACCTTTTTTTTTCCCTATTCCTTTTTGAGCAAGAGGAATGAATATTCACGGAATGCAGGCAACATGGCAACTGCTTGATTTCACCTCTTTGGCTGGAGCTCAGCACTGAAACCCCAGTGGAAAGCAAGAGCAGGGAGCGATCTGTTGTCCTGTCCCTGCTGTGCCAGGAGGGCAGTCTGCAGGGAAGGGCTCTCCGTGCCCTGCCTCCATTCCCTGACCCCTCCACACCGACTGCTCCTTAACTGATGTTCATCAATAAACAAAATCTTTATAACCAACAAAACCTGATCTTTCCAGCCCGTTGTTCTTACCTGCTAAAGGCAGCTCATAGCTTGGTGTGATGTCCCAACCTGAACTGCATTACAATCCTGGCAACAGGTTAGAAATGTACCTGGAAAAAATGGAGCTGGTGCACAGTAAATGGTGTTTCCTCAGGGAGCACGGTGACTCCCTGGAGGGTTCTACTTTCCAAAGTCAGTGACTGTTTTCTATGCATTGCCACTGTACGGAAACATCTAGTTGGCACAGCAGGGTGCTCCCTTTCTTATGGGATATACAACTTGGGTGTAAATTAATCTCACTTCATTTCCTTTGGTGCTCAGTACTGACAGCTTAAAGTGTTAAGGCAAGTCACACAAAGCAGCCGAGGATGGACATGGGCAGAAGCTGCTACTAAGAAACATCCTCCTACTTACAGAAAAAACCCCCAAACCTGATTTGCCAAGGTGTTTTCTGACTGCTGCATAGCTTAGTCCTCTTACAGATGTGGTGGGACCCAACCACTTTATTTGCAGATAGCACCTCCTGTGCGCAGCCCGATCTGTCTGCTGCTTTGCAGGTGCTCCAGCACCTGCAGGCTGAGACCTGGCGCTCACCTTTGTTCTCAGCCAGTATGGTGGGCTGTCTGCTGGGACTAGCATTTGGACTCCAGAGAGAATGTGCTGGCTGCTGCCTTTGAAGCTGTAGAAGCAAGCATCAGCTCATGTTTCCATTTTAGGCATACATGTAATGTACATCTTTGCTTACTGGACACTCTGGGATGCAATCCAGCCTCAGGAATTCTTGGCTTCCCTCTAGGCTTTGATGACTTTATAAGAGGTGGTGTTGCACTGAAGGGGTCCGCAGTAGTCATCTCCTGACTCACTGCCAGCAGGATGGAGACTCATATGGATACTTGAAGACAAAATTTCCATTCCAGAAGATGCACCCCCTGGGGTGGGTGCTATGCATCCAGGGCTGCCCACCCAGTGCCTTCACTGGAGATGTGGCTGCAGGACCAAGGACTCGATGTGACCATGCACCGCGGGTGAAGGTTGTTCCCATGACTGCTTTTTTGGCAGAGCAGGGAGATTGAGCCAACTCCTCGTACTTCTCCTGTCCCACCCCCTCAAGTGCCTGGCTCTTCGGGTTCTAACCAAACACCCCAGATCACTAGGTAAGTCCTCAATGCAGCCAGGTACTTCAGCATCAGCTTTAAGTGAGCGATTAAAAGTTTGTCAGTATTCAGGGAAATACTTCAGGGGACTGCTTACACAACCCGATCATATTTAGCTTGAATAGAGCTATCAGAGCCTGGCTGCTTTAAAAGTATCTTTATTATACACGGGTTTAATTATTTCTTTAAAAACAAAAATCCCATCACAGAAAAGGAAATGCCAGAGCCTTTTCAAAGCTCGTTAACACAGTGAATAAGAAGCCAGAGTCGATTTACATAACAGAGATATACATACGTATGTATACGTGCGTTTACATTTGCATGAAAAGCATTTGCAGAGCATTCTAAAAATAGGAGACATTTCAGAGGTTTTTGGGCAAGTAAATCTTTGCATGCTTTTTTCTGTTTTGTTGCTTCCCTCCAAATTAATAGTTTAAATTGAAATCCAGTCATGCTGTCATGTACAATCTGTAAGCCAGTGAACCCCAAACTTTCATAAAAAACCCCTCTCTCATTCCTCCATTGCAGGAGCAACCAAGAACACCTAGTGCCATGGGGATGAACGTCAGTAAAAGAGTCTTTGTCTCTAGTCTTGCAGTTCTCCTAACATGAAATTCACCTCTTAATTTGGAGGGCAATTTTCCTCCAGGAAAGCAGGAAAATGATAATAGTTCCCTGGGAAAGACTCAGTATTTTAACATGAAAATGTTTGGAGGTTTGAGGTTTCTAAGCAGAAATGGAAGGAGGTTAGACACCAGCTTTTGTGAGCTGCGTGCTCCAAATACTTGAAATGATGCTTAACCTAAAGCTTTGGCATAGCCTCACCAACTTGGGTGGAGCGGCTCATACTTCACGCTAAGCGTATGCTTAACTGCTCCTCTGGGTCAGGGCCCCAGTTAGCACACCAAGATCTAATTTTATTCTCAGTTACAGCTGCCTAAGACTATATTAAGCAAATTGCTTTGTACCAGTAAAAAAAATAGATTAAGATTTGTCTTAGGATAGAAAGGAAGACCACAACATGGGAAAAGGTATCTTCTTGTGTGATGCTGCTGCCTCTGTTAAATACGTTCATACCCTGACAGCTCTTTGTCCTCTTACAACCTCTCTACTTCCTTCTGCAAAACAGCCTCCCAGCAGAAAGTGTTTGCATGCCAGTCAGATAACACCTTGCCTAAGGATCCCCCAATTTCTAAACCAAAGCCTGTTAGCTAAAATCTATGCACACTCATAGGTAAAGGACATGTCCTTGAGTTAAACCTGTGCCTGCGTCCACGAGTAACCACATGTCAGTGTTACTGTAATCTCTATTTCTTCATCCTTCCTTTCTCCATCAAACCCGTTAAACTGATCCCAGTGCTCCAGGCACCAGTTAACATTACTTGTTAAGGCTTCATCTTAGCTTAGACATGTTCCCATGGTCCCTGTTTAGGGAAGGACCCCTTTTAGATGAATAACACTAAATTATCCACTCACAGCTAAATATGTGCTTCAGTGAAGCAAGACGAACTTAAACATGAAAAAAAGATTATGTCTATCTCCCCCACCCAAGGTACAACCAGTTTGGAAGATCAGCCCTTAAACTATGTGCTCCCTGGTACAGGCAGCTGCCTTCTACATGCTGGCTTCAAAATGCCTCACATTCTGCTGGATCTGTGAACATAGAATCATAGATTGGTTTGGGTTGGAAGGGATCTTAAAGATCATCTAGTTCCAACCCCCCTGCCACAGGCAGGGACACATTCCACTAGACCAGGTTCCTCTAAGCACCATCCATCCTGGTGTTCAACACTTTCAGGAATGGAGCATCCACAGCTTCTCTGGGCAACCTGTTCCAGTGGGGAGACACTGAGTGGTGTCTACTCAGTGTCTCACCACTCTCAGAACAAAGAATTTCTTCCTAATATCTAACCTGAATCTACTCTCTTTTAGTTTAAAACCTTTACCCCTTGTCCTGTCACTTTACTGCCTGACAAAGAGTCCATCTCTGACTATTCTGTAGGCTCCCTTCAGATACTGGAAGGCTGCTATAAGGTCTCCCTGGAGCCTTCTCTCCTCCAGGCTGAACAACCCCAGCTCTCTCAGCTTGTCCTCATAGCAGAGGTTCTGCAGCCCTCTGATGATCTTTGTGGCCCTCCTCCCATCAGCTAATGCCAATATGTTTTGTTTGTCTATCATTTGCACCTGTAAAAATTAGGTGTAAATCCAGCAGAGATCAGTAAGGGGAAGCAAGAGGCTGGCTGTTTCCATGCTCCCAGCTTTCCCACTTGCTGGGAGTCACAGCAGGATGGGAAGATTCCCTCTGCACAGTGAGGCCACGAGGTTTGGCCAAGGTCCCAAGAAGGCTTGGGTTTGGCTTTGGCCAAGCATCCAGAAGCTGATACGTGCAACGCAATGTCAAACAGATCCCAGCGGCTCCCACCGTGGCTGAGAGGGGATGAATGCACAAGTCAAAGCTGACATGTGGTTTACCCCAATCTCTAGCAGCAGCCACGCTTTTTTTAAAAAATACAATTTCATCTGCATAAAAGGAAAATGGGAAAAGGTGGCTTGGACAGAGGCACACTTTGACATGAACAAAGCACAACTCTTGTTTGAAGCACTGGCAGGAGCCAAGCATCTCTCAGGGCCATGCACTAGGGTCAATCCTGTCTGGGTATCCCTGCCCAGGAAGGACAAGGAGCTTTAAGTTTTATTAAATATGGTTATTTTTTCTGTTAGTGGCTTGCCTCTTTTTTTGCAATTGGTGGTAGTGGTGTAAGCCAGAGGGTTTGTAGAATTACTGGTAGGACAGCATCGATGTGGCAAGCCAAAAGTTTGAAGAAAAATTCATGCATGCAGGCTCCTAAATATGGATCTACATGGTTATTTTCAGCCAGAGTCTTGCACATCCATACTTCTGGGTTAGAAAACATAAGCCCCAGGTGAAATGCATTTGGAGGCTCTCTGCCATCTGATGTGAAGGACGACCCCTGTCACAAAAACATCTGTATGACCTACTTGCTTCTCCCAGCTATGGAATTGTCCAGGACTCATGTAACAACTTCAAACTCAGGCACATTCCTCGAGCTGTGTGAGGAAGCTTGCACATTGCCTGACCACATTATATCTGCCTCTAGGCAGTGTTATCACTCCTTCCCTTCCATATGCTTAAGCAGAATTTTTACAAAAATAAATGAAATACATATGTACATTATGCAAAGAGTGTTCTTGAGCCGTGCTATATTTGGTTTTGCATGATACGTATCCAGCGTGTAGACCATTGGCACTCGGTTTTTAACTGTTAGAGATAAGCAGAGTCACAGCAAGCTACAAAAGAGTGTAAAATATGCAGGGCCTGATTCTCCGGCTCGCGGAGGCCCCTTTACATCACGCTGGCACCGCGCTGGTGTCTAAAAGCAAGCGCACATGTGACTGGAATCCACTTTCAGGCCCTTTTATACTGCCAAAAGAGCTTAAAGTTGCCTGAATTCAAATGAGACTCAGATGCTTGTAGTACAAGCCGGTAGCCGTCATTAAAAGCTTCGTTAGTACTGCTGCCCCTCTGCCCCCCAGCACCGGGGCAGGGAGCAGCAGTGGGGCCTGGGCATGGGGAGCTGCCATCGGATCAGGGAGCACTCTCCTTGACCATGTCCCCAGCTGGATGGGGCTTTCCCGGGGCCAGGCACAGCAGGGTGGGCCTGGCGGGTGCCACTGCAGGCAGGGGGATGTGGGGACAGGCAACCATGGGGTGGACGGGCAGGCGAGCAGGGAGGAGCGTGTGGGGCTGAGCGCCCCACTTATCCCAGATGGTTGCCTGCCCAAACTGGGATCTGCGTTGCCCGCGTCTCCCTTTTCACGGCTGGTTTCTCTCCCCACAAAGAGCCGACACCGAATAAGCTGTATGTACAAGCGCAGGTACACCCGCCCTCGGGTTTAATCATTCAGAGCCAGCCAAAGAGGGAGGGACAGGAGCGCTCCGCCGCCTTCCCGCTTTCCCTACGGCGGCTGCCCCCACCTCTGCCCAGGTTGGATCCAGCCATCCTCCTCCATGATGGCTCTGGCTCCCTGTGCCTCACCCCAGGGCCCGGGCTCAGCCATTTCTGCAGCCAGCAGGGAAACCGGAGCTGCTGGCTGGTGACTGGCACACAGATCACCAGTTCATGACTCTCTCCCGCCAGGGGGGGGAAAAAAAGTTCACTTGCATTTAAAGCACTGGGGGAAAGGATTATTTTTTTTTTTCTTTTCCAATCCCCAGTCACATGGCCAGACTATTTTAAACATTCCTGGCTATTCCCCCATGCACCAGCTCCCTTGGCTGGCACTGGGGTATTCTCAAAGCTCGGGTAGGAGAGTAAACTCTGCATGTATAATTTATCCATTGTAAAGGATGCAAAATCTACTGGGAACAGGAGGGGATAAGAAAGAGCGAAGACACTTGTAGATGCCAAGAATTCCAAGTGCCAGACCTTGCTAGCGCTCTTCCAAAATGGAGGGTCCTACACGGCTCCCGTTTAGCTAGAGCTGAGCCTAGCCTTGCCTGCTGTGTTGAGATTTGGCAGGCTGCAGCTCGCCATTGTTGCGAGCTCTCATCCAGGCGGCCGTGCCAAGCCTCCCCTCCGGCTGCAGCCCTTCCAGCGCCGCACGCTAATCCCTTAGTATCTGCCTCTCCCAGATCCGGCGGGGGCACCCTTCGGAGCTGGGGAGAGAGAGTCCTCTCTGCAGAGACCCCTCTCTCCACGAGCCTTGTGACGCCCTGTTGGTTCACCGTAACAAATCGCCGCTATCAACACAGCAGAACCATTACAAACGAGCAGTGGGAAACATGGAATTTCATCCCTAATCCTCCCTACTGGACTAAGCCAAGGAGATTTTCCAAAGCAGGCAGTGATGCTAAACACCCTGGGCGCAGTCCCGTGGCCGCCACAGCCCTGGTGAGGGATACTGCTGCCTTGAGCAGGGCTTCCCCTGCCCCAGGCACCAGAATGGGGCGGCTCTGCCCCAGCTCCATCACCACAGCTCCACAGCTTCAGGGGAAAGGGTAAAGTTTGGTAAAGCCAAACTTCTTGTGCTAATTTTTTAAGTTTTCTCTTCTATGAGCCTGCCTGCCTGTTGAAAGCTTGTAGGAGATGTAGGCCACTCACTTTCTCCAGTCGCCCTGCAGACCACGAGTTAAAGCCGTGGATGTGGCCGGTGAGAGGTGTTTGTCCCAGCATCACCAGCCATGTCGGTGCACCCCCAAAGGAAACCCAGGGCCTGCCCACCAGCAGGAGCATCTGCTTCCCTCCCCCAGTCAACACTTTTTAGTGACTCTATCATGTTCTGTGTGGAGATGGAAAGACAGATTTTTATACTGCAGCAGGGCAACGCTATTGTTTTGAGAAGGAAGACCAGGTCTGTGGCAGCCCCACGGCACTTTAACTCCTCTTCCTTTTAGTATCCACCCACAGGGCCATCAGAGGGGTCCACTGGCTCTTCCCCTCGGCAGGGACATCCAAGCCCTTCAAACCCTGTAGGCTGGAGCCCCCTCTGCACCATTGAAGCCCTGAAGCTCAAGCAGGATGGAAACTGCTCATATCAGTGATTTTCAGAGGAAAACACCCCTTTTTGCAAAAGGAATGTGAGCTCAGAGCATGTTGTGACAACCTGCATCCATAGATGCTTGAAATGATAAGACTGGACTGCCATTTGTCTGACCCTGGGGGCTGGTATTGGCTCCAGGCTGCTCCAAGATGTGGCTGGCTTCCCTCCTGGAGAGGCAGGGGAGCAGTGTACCCTCCCTGGCCTCGAGGGGTTAAAACCACCTTTTCCATCCAATGTGATCACCGCCTCCTTTCAGCAAAACAGCTGTTTTTTTTTCAAACACCACCAAGATTTCCCCAGTTAGGTGGGAAGGGATGGCTTTGGCCACAGTGGTGCTCCTTGCACGTTCTCAGGTGTTTTAAACAAGTCATGGGGAGCTGTGCTGCAAACGAAGCTGTGCTGCACCCCCTTGCCCCTTCGCCTTCATCCCTGCTGTGGTGTTGGTGCCAGGGTGCTGCCCTTTGCCCAGTCCCTGGGGGTGCTCCCTTTCATGTGGTGTCAAGGACAGTGGGGGACACTATCATGCCCCAAGCGCTTCCCTGCAGAGCCTCCCTCCAGCCTTGCTGCTCTCACCAAGCCACTGGGAAAGCCTTCCCTTGGGTTCCAAATGAGTCGCTTCAAAGATTTTACCTTCACATCCCCAACTTGCACTTATTCTGGGAGTCAGTATTTCTGGGCTGCACATGTCTGTCCAGTCCTTACTGGGGAAGCAAAGCAAGGCAAGGCAGGACAAGGAAATGATTCTTTATTGTCTTACATCACTTTGATGATCAGATGTAAATCTATGAAATACGCCGAGCAGTACCCCTGATGCTAGACTCTGTAGTGACTTGCTTTACTCCAACTTCCAGCAGGTTAGAAAAAGGGACTTAGCAATTAAACAAAAACACCTTCTCTGTAAAGAAAAACAGACATAAGCAATCTGAATACATCAACAGCTTTCTTGAAGGAAGAGAGTCTGTATCCTTGAGGGAGGGCAAGGCGCTATCACTACACAGCCCGGCTGAACCCTTAATTGCTGGCTGTCAGGTACCACACATCTCCAAACTTTCTGAAGTGCAGGCAGGTGGCGTGATGGGAATAGATAACACATAAACATCACAGGCTGGGCAGAGGAATGGAAATATTATGTATAAGTGCTCAGCTCGGCAGAGGAATGTTTTTGTGTATTGAGGCTGAGGCAGCATTGTGCGGGATGTTAGCAGAGCGAGGCAGTCCTGCAGGAGATACAAGGGGTTCATGGCTAGGGCAAGCTAAATTTGTCTAACGATTAGGAGTCAACCAACCAAAATTAAATTTCTTTGTAATTTCCATTAATAGCTTATGAGAAATTAAAAAGCTCCGACAGCCTCTTTAAAGAGAGAAGGAATAACCTTTGCTTGCTGACTCGTTGGAAGCCAAGAGCATCTTCTTGTACAGAAAATGGATAATAAACGTCATCTTGAGAGATTCTCCCAGATGTTGGCCAAAGTTGAGTCTGCAATGGGAGCTATTTAAATTTCTGTTGTAATTGTTTATTATACAAGCTGCGCTCCAGAAAAAAAAAACAACTGCACTGAGAGTCCCATTAATAAAATGACTAATGGTAAACACAGTTACTGCACACAGAGAGGGGAACTGCTGTCAAAGGGCAGCCTTTAAATGGCATGCTGCCCCAGTTTGATGAGGGCAACCAACCAGAGTCAGCTGGCTAGGGACATTTCTTCCATTGCAGGAGGGGTGGTGGGTTTTATCCAGGCAGTGGGAGAAGAGGGGGGCTCAGTATGCAGGGAAGTGTTGGAGGTTGGACAGTCCTCCAAAGCAGGACCCCCTGCTGTCCCCAGGGACCCCCTCCAGCAGGTCTGTGCAAGCCTGGCCTAAGAAAATACACAAAGAGAGATGGGGGGCTGGACTCATCCTGGGCTGGGGGGGGTAAGTTCTTCTGGTAGGTCAGTGTGGGGGATAGGCCCAGAAACTTTCCAATCACAGCGGCAGCTGTGGGAAAAGTCCTTGGCCAAACCCCTCGCTGTCCGCCAGGGTGGGCTGCCTGGGGCTCTGTGCCTCCTGGCACCCTGTGGAGCCGGAGCTTGTCCTTAACAGCTCTATGAACTGATATGGGATGGGAAAGCCAGGCATCCTCATCATTGTCATCTTTTTGGGATGCAAATATAGCGTATTTTCATTCACAAGTGCACAAGAGGCATATTTACTGATTGCAAACTCTTTTTGTATAATGTTTGACTGACAGTTTATGATTTCCATTTAGTAGCACACTGTTTTCAGATTTCCCGTGTTACTAATATGCTTTAGAAAAAGCCCATTAATTGCATTTAACTATAACTTTGTTTAATAGTAAGCCATTATTTTTTATTTTACTAGTTCTATGCTCTTCCTTGCTTCTAGGCAATATTCATTGCAATATTCATTGCAACCCACTTTCTTTTGCTGATGTATGTGCATCCACACATCGTGGTCAACATGATGTCCACTCCTGAAGGCCATGGGTGCACACATCCAGTGTCCAGGAAAAGCTCTGCAGCATCTCGCCCCTTACTCCTGGACTCCCAGGTCCATTTACGTGTGTATGCAAACTCACGTATGTACACACACTCCACGTATAACCTGCACAAACACGTGCTTCTTTAGAAATATGTATACATACCTTCAGTTAGTTTTATTCCTTAAATAAATGGAAGAGTCATAACCTCTCTAGCCTTTATGTTTAGGGATAGGACATTTAAGAAAATATCTTTCAGCAATAATAATTAACATCTTTCTTGTTCTCTCTCCCAGGCTATTCAGCTTGTAATCTCTAGCAGCCTAAGCACCAAATGTCACTAAGTAGTACTGGGTTTTAACTTTTCTTTTTGCACCAAAAAAATGAGGTTGCGACCATTTTGTACCTAAGCAACTGTCAACTTTTATTTCCATGGTTAATTTCTCCATCTCTCAAGATGCCATCTGATGCAGGACCCCTCTGGATCAGCAGCAGGGCTGCCTGAGTTAGGAGATGGCCTCTTCCTGCCCTGAGACTGCCCACCTCCGCTTGGGCAGGGCAGGAGAGAACATCCTGTGGAGGCTTCCCCGGTGCTCACACTCAGCCATGCTGGGTGGGTTCTTGCCATGCCTGTGGGGCTGATGGTTTGCAGAGCAGCAGCAGGTACCACATCCAGCCCCTCTGTGTCCTCACCAGTGGGGCAATCCGTCCCCACAGATTTTTGTGGGAAGGGTTTGCTGCCTTTCCCCAGCACTGCTGCCTCCCTCGCTGTGCTCCGGGCAAGGAGGGAGACTCCTCTCCCCTTTCATCTCTCAGCCACAAATATCTGGTGGCGGCTGGGCAGCTGGCAGGCACTGGACCGGCACCTGCGTGCCAGATCCGTCCAGCTGTGCCCGTGACACACCATCCATCTGCAGCGCTCCTCACGTGCTGCCGCCAGTTGCTTTCCCTGGGGCCAGCTGGGAAAGGACCTGGGGCTGGCTGGGAGGGAGAGAGGGAGCCACAGTGAAATTTTTAAACAAGGCTTTGCCTCCTAATTGATTTCCTCCTGTCGCCTTCTCACACAGGGCAGGCTCACAGCTAATGCAGCCCGAGGGTCCCCAGCCCAACAGGGACAGGCAATGCGTGGCCGCTCGCTCCAGGGCTAAGGACTGCGGTGCCGGCACATCCCTGGTAACTCCTTTCAGGCTGGGGAGGCCTTCCCACATGGATAATATGGCCGAGGCTCTTGGTTCTGGCTATCTGCCACTTTCCTGGACCAGGTACTCCAGGGGTTTGCTGTGTATTTTGATTTTTTTACAAAATTGCATTATACCCAGAGCAGTCAAGACCAGCAGCAAAACTCTCTGAATTTGCAGGGAGCGAGGCTGGGCTTTGGGGGTGCAGTGCGAGAGAAGCAGAACATGGCTCTTCCAAATTAATTTTGGAGTATCTCACTAGCTGGTAATCCAGACCTACATGATTTTCCTCATCTTCAAAGTCTCCATCGGTGACAACAGCTCGGCAGGAAATGAAACAGCATTTGAGCAGGAGTGTGCTCTTGGGGAGGTAATGGCAAAACGTGTTGTGACGTGGTTGAAGGCATAAGGGAACCACCATCACCCACCCCAGAAAGCTCCCCACCACTTCTGCACTTGCCTTCCCAGTCTGTCCAGCCCTGCTTCTGCATGCCCTGTGATGCTACCTGAAAAACAAGGTGAGGATTTGATTGAAAATTTAAAAAAAAAAGAAACATAAAGAAACACCAGCCAGGGAACTGGTTGACCTTGGTTAGTGCAAGCCATTGCACTTGGGGAGCGAGGCCCAATCCCTGGTGAAGGTGGCCAAGCTCCCCTGCACCTGGGGGGTTCCCCACCTACTGCCCAGCAGGCACAGGGCTGCTCTCTTGGCACATGGCTCCCAGGGATACTGCTCCAGTCACCCCAGACACACACCTCTTGCTTGGGCACACAGCCGGGCAGCCACAAACGGCCCCGTGGGGAAAAGAGGATGCTCCCAGAAAAGCACAAAATGCAAATACCTTGGTCAGTCCATGCGAGCAGTCACAGTGCGTACTGGCAGTGTCGCCGTGGCCTTGCCTAACCCCGCTCGGAGCAAGGCTGGATGGTAATTAAAGGAACACCGGGTGCCAGAGAAGCTGGCGACATCGCTGCTGCTGCATCTGCATTAGTTTGGTGGTGGAAGATTTCATAAAGAACACAGCCTTGGCTGCCTCACTGCATTTGTGCCTGCAGATGCCTCACTGCCTCACAGTGGGACAGTGGGTGGTGGCAGCGATGGGTGAACCCCTCTGCTGCAGCAAAGTCCCTGGGAGGGGTAGCTGGGAGCAGCCAGAGCGGCACCTATGAAGCTGTTTCTCTCCTACAGGGAACCCTCAAGCCCTCAATGCTTTTCCACAAATGTACTCCGCACCCTGCTTTTGCTTTGCAATTAAAACTCCGCAAAACTCCGCACCCTGCTTTTGCTTTGCAATTAAATGGCAGGAAAATTCCTCCTCCTACCATCCCTGCCCTGAGTGGAAAACTTCCTTCCCCCGTGTTCTCTGCTGCGCTTCCCAAATGACCTTTGCTTTTTTTCCTTCTCTTTAAATACTTGCCCCAGTTGTCTCATGTGGGTCAAACGTGAGCCTGCTGGTGCCCACATCACCATGCTCCCAGTTCAGTGCATCCTTTTCCTCATCGTCGTGTAGAGTGTAATTTTCACCTGTTATTGAAAATTCAATATTGTGAGCCTTTTATTCCAAAGATTTTGATTTTTCAATAAAAAAGTGAAAATGAATCTCTGTGGGATTGCAGCAGAAATGTTGCAAATGAGCTGGTCACGTAAGGGAAAGAGGGAAGGCAAGCAGGGAAGAGGAGAAGGACAGAGCAAAAAAGGGATCCACAGAGATGGCTTTTCCAGGAAAGGGCTTAAATAATTCAGATGAAAAATATGACCAGTGACAGAGATGGAGATTTTTGGGCTGCTATGCACAATCCAACAGAAAATAGTGCTGCTCACTCACTGCCCCATCAGCTGGCTGGACTGTATCCCCCTGCTGCAGCATCCCTGATCACCCTGTTTACTTCAGTGTTCACGGGCTGACAGCTCAGTTTAGGCCACCTGTGTATCAGGACCCCTTACATTTTGTAGTCATTCCATAACATGTCTATTTAGTCCTTGTCAATGTCATCCTTATTAAATTGAGTGGGACTTTCCCCTCAGGGTTAATTGGGTTGGTTAAAACAACGGAAAAGTGGTGTTTAAAAAAAGGAGTCCAATAACCAAAGTTAAATATGGGCCTGTTTTCCCTATTATTTCTAATAAAATAGCCTATATTAAATATTAATAGGTGGGGTTTTGGTCTGCTATGTAGCTGGAAATCTCATTGGATGAAGGGCATGGTGCTAGTTCTTCGTTAGCCATGAAAGCCATCAACTATTACATTTGTGCAGGGACATGAAGAGGCAGAAACACCATCTCCTTATGTTCCAGTCCAGCTAGCAAGATTTTGGATAGATCCTCATACCCCAGAACCAGAAAGTGTTTGAAGTTTTTATTGATGTCTGTTTTGGGGATGTTATTGTTTCTCCCAGATGTCGCACTTTACTGGAGACCTGTCTCCTGCTCATAACAACACCTGAAGTCTCTCAGCTTGGCATGGACAAGCAGCCACCCGCTTGCACCCGGCAGGACTATAACGCAGCTGCCCACCTTTGCCTCTCCACGTTGGGGATCCCTCAGTTTCTGATAGCTATGCACAACCCCGTTCCTCCACTCAGACACCCACCCACCCCTCCATCCCTCCACACACCCCTCTCTCCCTCCATCCGTCGCTCCACGCTGTCGCTCCACGGAGTCACCTGGGCAGCGGCTCCCGCGGGTGCCTCCCCTGGGCTCACATCCAAGCTCGCTCTCTGTCGCTTGCAGATTCTTTCTGCATAACATCTCTGAGATATGGCCTTCCTTACCCATCTGTACAGCTAAAACTCTTGTCAAGACTCTCAGCATTTCACATCTCAATTACTGTAAAATCCTTCTCCCTGCTTGGCAAATGCAGCCTCATCCAGCGCTTCCGACTCCATCTCCCTGCCCAGCCACTACCGTACCCGCCAACCACAGCTTAAAATCATTTATGCTCCAAAGGATCACACACAAACACCTCCTGTGAGTTATTTTTCTCGCCGGCGATCACAAAACAACGGTGAAGGTACAGACTCCCGCCGGGATGTGATTTCACAGGTGCAGCCCTCAACGTTAGGAGCAGCGAGCGGGAGCCGACTGACACATCTCGCCATCACGCTGGGATAAAATAATGCAACGAGGGGCCAAGCTTGGCCGTGAAGTATCCCCCTGCCTTTCCCTCCCCCCAGCAATGCTGCGAGGGCAGGGAGAATCCAGGTCCCTCACCCATCCGCAGTGGCTCATCTGCAGGAGCACGTGGCATCCCCTAAGGCTGACCCCTCTCCAGCCTGAGACAAGTTTATGCCTTTTGCTGAGCAGAAGCTGCCCCGGCCCCATCGCCGTACTTTTTACGTGTTTAATACTTACAGACCTTTTCCTGTTGCTCCGTACATGCTTATCGTTTCTTCCCTCATCCTCTCTTCCCAGAGCTGCTTTTCTTCTTCCTTCCTTCCTTCCCCTCCTGCTGCTTCTCTCTTCCCCTTCATCTCCCCTCCGCCGTGCAGGGAAGCCTGTAGCTGGCTCCCACATTTCACCCCTATGTATTCTCAGGTCTGCACGGATTTTACTTCGTGTCTGCTATTATGAAGATGACAGCAAACTGGAAGTTTAAACAAATTTGGCTTTAGGTGCTTTAATGAAAAATTAACGGGTTTAATACTGGCTTCACCATCAAAAGAAGAACATTAATGTTTAATATTTAAACAACACGTCTTCACAATAATTCCACCACATTTCACAAAGAGAACCTACAGTAAATGCCTGGGGTGAGGAAATGAAAAAAACCCAAACTGTAATACTATTTACTATTTTAACCCTTCACTGACTGTCTTCTCCAGCTTACACAATGTTCTTTTACAAAGGGAATCAAGACTTTTTAATGACATTTTCCCCTGTCCTCTGCCACCGCAAAAGGTAAGAATATTAGATTTCAGATTGTAGTCCTGGCTTCTTAAGCCTTTTCAAGACCAAGGATATGAAAACGTTATGCAAATGAGTTGCCCTTTAAATGTATCTTCAGAAAAAAATGCAGCAACATCTCACTGAAGAATGATTGAGTTGACATTTCATCTTCAGCGCATGCTGTCCAGGTACAGGTCCCAAAGAAAAGCTTCACATGATAAAGAGCGTTTCCAACATCCATAAATTTGTGGCATCTCCCCACATTACTGTACTAAAGGGATTTCTTACCTTAAAAATGAACCGTACCTTTCAGCGTGGGCAGAGCATCACCCCACCTGGGTCCAGACTCCTCACACCCAGGAGCACCCTTCCTGGAAAGTGCAAATCCATCATGAATGCCAACACTATAGGGCAGATGTTGATGGTGACACTTGGCCTCTGGAGGTGCTGTGGGCTTGTTCTCTCTCTGTTTTCACTTCAGCCGATGGCCAAGACTTCCCTGTGCTCATTATTTATGAATAACCTTTTGAGTACACAGCGCTCTCCCTGAAACAACACAAACAACTTGGGGAAAAAAAAACACCTCACCAAGAAGGAAACATCGATTACCTTGTATTGCCTGGATTGGCTTCAAGATCCTTTTGCACATAAAATAAGAATGATTTCTTAAACTGAGAGCATTTAATTGGAGAAAGGATTCTCACTTCAGTAAATCTCCAACTACAAAAAAGCATGATCCAGCTGGAAAGCTAGAAAACAAATTGCATGCGCTGTATTAGAGAGGAAAGAAACTACAATGCTTCCAGATGCATATTACAGGAAAATAATTAAATAGCGGCCCTGGAAGGAGACATCATGGTTGAAGTAGATACATAAAAAAGCTCTGTTGATGTGAACCCAGAAATAAACCAGAGGAATGCACTTAAATATAAAAAGTCATCAAAGAAATTATGCGTCTGCCTTGATCATGCTTCCAAAAAATTTCTGGGTCATCTGTCCATGCAGTTTTCCTGCTTTCAAATCTAAATTCTGTAGCACAACAATTAGACAGGAAGAGAACGACAGCCAAAACAAGATGCAGACAAGGCTTCTCAGGACTTCTGAGACGGGCTTCTTGTCTCAAGACAAGAAACATCTGAAAATGCAGATCAAAATGCCTTGGTGCACTTTACCTGGCTGGTCAATATACCGTTAGAAAAAGCACTGAAACGGGGACTTCCTCAGCCTCTAGTCCAGGACCCCTGCAAGCACTAATTCCCCCCACTATCCTGTAGCCATGAAGTCATGCATTAGGGTGTTTTGATTCCCTAGGCAAAAGATGTCATTAAGATCAATAATGTTCTTCTAAAAACTGCCATGTCAAGACAGTCACGGAGTATGTATGCTGAAGGTTAATGTTGGTTTTAATCACCAATCTTCCTGGAGTGGCTCAGAGAACTGTTTGTGTGAAGCCTAATAGCTTCCAGGTGTCACTCCCGAAGTCCTGATGTCCCCATACAGCCAGAGCCTTCCTACTGATGGCTACCATACATCCTCAGTCCCATGAGGCTGCAAGCAGTGTAATATAAAGCAAATATCCTCCAGTTCTGTTCTTTGCAGCATTAGCCTTTGCCCAATTGCTTTTTTTGTTTGTTTTGCAGTCTTCTGTGACATTCATAAGTAAGGAAGCACCTTGCTTTGATTGCAATCAAGTGGAGAACACACTGACCTGTTGTTTGCAGTTGTGCATGGCACAGCACAGAGGGTCCTGCAATTCAGACTGCAGCTGATTTCAAATGACAAGTAAAATGAACATATTTTTCAAGGGGAATCAGTGACACACAAGTGTCTACACTACGGCTAACTCCACTTTCCTTGGCTATAGTTTCCTCCCCTGGCAATCACTGCCCCATTTGAGAGGTCTTTGGTGAGAGGAAAGCCTCAAATCACAGACCTTGAGACGGGCAACATGGGGACGTGTTGTGAAGCTGGGGAAACTCACTGACATTCTGACAGCAGTTTTGTGAAGGGGTTCAGATTTTCACCCATCTGAAGCACATTCAGCAGCAGTGTTACAAGCACATGATAAAGCCTTTTAACTCAGCTTTCTCACTTATTTCCAGAAATTTTCACTGGTGGCAAGTACTAGGAGAGGGAGATGCTGCTTCCCTGCAGGGGCAGGTGATACCTGCTAGTTTAGGACGGTTTCCATTAGCATACAGGGCCAGGAAAATGTCAGACTAGAAAGGAGAAGAGGAATGGCCTCAGATGCACTCGCCAAACTACTCTGGTAGAAAAAGCATTTACTTCATTCAGTTGCATGTCACAGCTTTTTTGTGTTGGTGCCGTACACAAATATCCACTTAGAGACGATTTTTGCACACTCTGGCCGGCCCTTCGCCTTGGGTAGAGGAACCTGGACTTGGTGTCAGCCTGTGATGTGAGTAAACAGTGTTTAATCCAAGAACTTTTTACTGTGTTGTAACTTTGCAAAGAGCTTCACATGAAAGCCCACATTGTTTTGAAGTGCTAGACATTTTCCTGCTCTAAAGTTTCTAACGGGGAACTTCTGCTGGGTTTTGGATTCAGGTCTTGTCGGTTCCCTGGCTGCCAAAATGACTTTTGTGAGGCAGATAAAACTTGGAATAGATCTGGTTCAACCTTTGCAGCCAGCTCCTACGCCTATGAAGTTTCTGAAACAAAACCCAGAGTCTCTGGGGGAAGAGAAAAAAAAAAAAAAAACCACAACAGGCTCCTGCACTCTTGATTGTCGTTCGGTTCTCAATCAGGTTTTGTAGTTTGGACTCATCACAGCCCTAAAATCAGTTAGCGAAATGAAATCCCCTTTTCGAACGGGTCATTGCTTTCTTTTCCCCCCTCTGAAGGTGCCAGCACCTCGGAGCGCTGGCGCGGCGTCTGCGCGTCCGGTCGGTGACAAAGGAACAGAGCGGATGGGCAGGAAACGGGGGCGATGGGCGACCACCCCCCGTTGACCCCGGGTTCGGGCAGAGCTCTGGATTCATTCTAGCGCAGGACAGTTCCGTGTGTACAAGCCGGCTGTACACCTTGTGTAGTTTAGTTTAGTATGGTATGGTATGGTATGGTATGGTTTAAAAGGGGGTGGGTGGTGTTTATAAGCGCATTAATGCCCTGGGTGTTAACTCGCTTTAAAAACAGCGAGAGGAGACTTCGCTCCCCTCTCCCTCGCCCTGGTTCCCCACGACCGCGGCTCCGGTGGCCGCCGCGGCGACTACGAGCGGGCGGCTCGGCGCTGCGGGATCCAGCGGGAGGCGGCGGGAGCAGAGGCGCTGCCCCGGTCCCGGCGGCGGCGAGAAAGGTGGCGGCGGCGGCGGCTCCCTTGCGGCGGCGGTCGGTCCCCGGTCCCCGCCCGCTCCCGCACCCGGCGCGGTCCCGCCCAACCGTGAGCGGCGGGAGACCCCTAGCGGCGCCGGGAGGCACCGGGCGGCCGCCGGGAAGGACTGAGCATCCACCGTCCCGGCCTCGACCCCGCCGCCCCGGCCCACCGCCGCTCCGGGCAGCCGAGAGCCCAGGGCCGGGGGGCGCCGCCGAGGGAGGCGGGGGTCGGCCCCAGCCCGGGGCGGTGAGGGTCCTGGGGGCCGGGAAGGAGCCCTTGAGCGCAGGGCCCGTGCTGAGCGTCGGCCCTTCGCCCTCGGCGGGAAACGTTCAAGAAAAGCAAAGAGCGAGTTGGCTGGTGCCGGTGCCCGGCGGCGGCTCCTCTGCTTCCCCCGACCCCCCGCCAGCCTCCGCGGGGACCCGGCACCAACCATCCGCCGGAGCCCCCTGGGGCCCTCCCCCGCCTCGCAAAATCAAGCCTTTAGCACCTCGGGTAATTGGCAGGCTGGGCCAATTAACACCAGGGCTCCGTATCCAACATCTTCCTCGGGATAGGGAGGGGGTACGGCTGCACCTCACGTTTCTCCGGAGGGACAGCAGGAGAGTTTGTGCTTGGGCAGCCCCCAACACTTTGCAAAACTTTTAACGCTCGGCCGACGTCCAAAAGTAAAAAAACCATACTGACAACTTCTTCCAAGCGGCTGTTGGGAAGAGCTCTGGAGGCCTCTTGCCTTCTTCCCCTGTGGCATGTGCTGATGGGTTTCCCTGGCCCGGTCCCTGCCCCCGTTGCCATCCCTGTCCTAGTGCCTGTTGCTGCCCCAGCTCCCTGATGCATCCTCATCCCCAGCCTGGCCCCATGCCCACGGGGCTTAATGCAAAGGAGAGCAGAAGCTGAGGGCTGGCCTTTGAGGAAAACCCAAAAGTGATCTCAAAGAGGCCGCGTACGGGCTGCGGGGGTGATGGATGCTGCAGCAGACATCCTGTTCCTCCCTCTAGCACATGCCTCACCCCACCCCGCAGGCACAAGAGTGTTTCTCTTCCCAAAGCTCTGCCCAAAGCTGTGCCACAGCAGCCCTCAGCAGGGGGTCTTGATAGCACTTCAGGCTGAGCCTCTGCCAGCAAGCGGCCGCTGCCAAGCCACCAGAAAGGCCAGCCTTACTGAAAACATGAATTTTCAGGAATGGTGGATGGCATTGTGTTTGTTCACTCTAGAAATGAGAAGGCAGAGTCAGGACATGGTAGAGGAAGGAGTTTTCTGTGCTGGCTGGAAGCAGAGAGGGAAGAGGCACATACAGATAGCAGCAAAGGAGGGTACCACCAGGAGAGGTGCCATTTCTCTGCTCAGCAGGCAGGCATTTACTGCCCTCACCCTTCTCCTTGGTAAGGGCTTTTAAGTAAAACCTGTTGGGCAGGGAACGTGATGGTGCTCTTCGTGCAGGTTCCTCTGCCTTGCACATGGGTCAGCAGCAGCTTTTGGGCACCCACTCACCTCTGCCACTCAGCATCCTCTGAGCAGGCACCGTCCTGCTGCCTGTCTTATTCTCCCCACAGTTCAGACCTGGCATCTCCAGACCCCTCTACCCAAAATCCTTGCCCAAAATGACTGCCTCCTGAGCTCAGCCTGCAGGCAGTCAATCTTTGCCCTCCAAGGAAACCATCCCCAGGCAGCAGTTGAGCACACAGTGAAAGCACCACACCTATTTCTGGGTGCTTATGGGTTCTTTTACCTCTCTTGTCCTTCCTTGTTCTCCACCCATGTGGAGTGCTGAAACACCCAGCACTTCAATAAAGCTATTTCTCTTTCCTGCTCTTTGTCTCGTTTCAGCTCCAAGACTTACATGCTGATGTACAAATAGGTATCCTTTGTTTTGTGTGAAGGAGAACTGGAAAGATTCACCTACAATACAAAGAAGGGTCAATTTGTTTTTCTACCATAAAAGGTAATGTTTGTCCTGCCCTGCTTTTTTCTTGGAAGCCTGGAAGGATGACAAAGGAGCTTGTCAGATTGAGACAGTGGAGGGAAAAAACAGGTGAAAATTTATTTGCAAGGAAGTTACTTAATCATATTTTTGTACTTTTGGTTGGGCCTTGAGCTTTTGCTGATAGCTCTGTATCCCATATATTTGGTAGATGCTTGAGAGACACGACAGCCCTGTTGATGCATCAATTAACGACCATGCTGACAAGTGCCAAGCTCTTAGAGGTGCCCGAATGAGCTCTGTGAGATGAGAATCAACGTTTCTGGAAAACAAACTTCAGAGGGAAAACAAATGTCATGACCAGGATATCTTTTTTAGTTTTACCTAGAAAGATAAAAAAAGCTTTGCCCTAGCAGCTCTATATCATGAGCAATGAAGCGAGGGTGTCCTTTTATTTTTAATGTTTCTGAAAGGCTTGAGTATGGAGGAGGAGAAGCAGTCTGGCGTGCCAATGCCGTTGTACCCCAGCTGATCTCCCCACATTTACATAGAAAGATGCAAAGTGTGCAGACATGGCCACCTCTGAGCCCAGCCACACACTCCAAGTTAGGCAGAGTACTCTTGTCCTCCCTGCTGTGGCAGCTCTGATGGACGCACAGCACCAACAGCCCAAAAAACATCATTTCACACTCAAGGCAGTATGATACCTCTCAGAGATAAAAGCTGCTGGAGGCACTTGCATGGCATTCGGGGATGGTGACATGCTGGTGACTCTGGGACAAGTGTGGGCTCCTGCAAGTGGGTTCTGTGGGCCTGGCAGGGGTCAGGCAAGGAGACTGGTTCAGGGACAGATGTGTGGCAGGACCTATAGACTGTCCCCAAATCAACAGTGCCAAAACTGCGTGGCCCCATCAGCCGAGTTGTGGTGGGGTGCAAACAAGGAGGCAGAATTGTGGGAGGGACGTGAAAACCAGAAGAGGAGAAAACGGCTGAGGGTATTACAAGTGGGTGCAATCAAGATGTGATCTCCACACCAATGCTGTGACCCAGAATGTTTGTGTGAGACAGGGTGAACTGTGAGAAGAAAATAAGTCATTGAAGGGATGGTCTGTGCAGTTACCACTTTGGGTCTATCCCTGAACTGCTGAGGAGCATGTTTAGGGGAAGCATCGCAAGGTAGGTGCTTGCCACCAGTCTTCTGGCATTGGAGGGACAGGCAGAAGAGCCCGATGGACTGCTCTGCTCCATCACAGCCTTCTCCTGGCTGGTTATCACTCTGCCTTACAAACCCCAGGACTGTGGTCAGCAGGAGCAGGGAAACAGCCACTTGAGACGAGCAGAGCCAGACTGCAGGGGAGATGGCAGCAGGTGAGGCTCAGTCTGTGTCGTGAGGGGATGCTGGGCTCCTCGTTAGCTCTATGCTTTCCTCTCCTCTTCCTGCTGGTGTGAGAAAACGCACGCTGCATTTGTTCGGCTGCCAGGAGTATGGCAGCTCAAGCACCATCTTGTTCGCTTTGCTGTGTGTCTTTTCCCACAGCATTGCTTTAAATAATGAAGGGAGTCATGATCCACCAGCTGGATTGAACGTTATGAACTTATCTGGCTCGAATCCAATGGTGATATATTTGGTCTCATTATTTTATGCACAAATGCCACAAAACAGCACAAGATTTTTAATTCTTTTTCCTAAATACTCTTTTTCTTTTAGCACTGACATTTCTCTTATTTGCATTAAGATTTGCACTGAACAGTCTGTGCCAGACCAAATTTGTCAGATACTTCTGTTTTTATGGCTGGTTTGTTCCAGGAAATCAGGATTGGAAATTGTATCCCCTTACCTCGGGGATGGGCCAACAAGTGTTCCTGGGGTGGAAAACATCTCCTGGCATTCATGGACCTGCTGTCTGAAGAAATGGGGGAACCAGTGAATGCTGCTGGGGCCATGGCCAGAACATCTGTTCAGGAAAATGGAAACTGAGGTCCTCCTGTGGTATGACTTTTAGCAAGCATCTGAGCTGTAGTTTCCCCATCTGTATGGGTAAAATAATAAAAGTCAGTCTGCTTTATAAAGTACTCAGAGGCTTACAAGACTTTTACTAAATGGAGATCTAGATGGGAATGGTGGAAAGGGCTGTTATGTGAACTGCACCATGCTCTTGCTGTTTCCAGCAGAGGTACTCAAGCAGGTGTGTGCAAGGTGATGGAAGCAACAGGGCAGGGAAGCAGCTATTCTTGCTGTGGGGTACAAGACTTTCCACCCCCTGTGGTAGGAACCAACCTCCCCATCACCTGGGAGTCAGAGACAGGGGAGGTTTTGTAAGGGAGGGTAGCTAACTGCCTGCAAAAGCCAGAGACAGCAAGGGGATCAGAGGTCTGGGATGGATAAGAAATGCTTTCAGCATGGAAAGATTAGAGGCCAGAAGCCTTCACTGTGGTTACTTTGAGTTTGCAGCACTGTGGATCCAACAGAGTTTAGCCCTACCTGAGAAACATGAAATTGCCTCACACCAGGCTCTTGTGTCCTGCTATTCCAGCAAAGTGAAATAAAAAATTCACTAGGAGATGTGAGACATCTGGGGTGGTAATGCCCATCAGCTTCAAAATTATTATTTCTTTGTGATAAAAGTGCAAGAAACAAAGGTAGCATATGGGATGCTTTGCCCGGTCATCCTGGCAAGATCGCGCCATGTTAAATTCAATTCAGCCTTCGAGCAAGGCACTTCTGCTCTGCCTCCAGAACCAGTCAATGTCTGCTCTGGGTATTTCATCTAGCAACCCAGAGAGAGAGGGAGATTAAAGAAGCAGAAACCTACAATATTTGGAAAAAAAGGTCTTTTTCTCCCACACCTTTTATTTTGTGTTTCATATAGTCTTGGACCAGTACATGCCATTGTGCTGAGTCTGCTATTTGAAGTAGTGCTGAAAAGTCAAGACAAAGTTTGGGTGCATTTGGAAAAAACTGAACACAGTGAATCTGAAAAGCAAAATCAGGCTCTCCCCGTTTTGTTTTTCATTAAGCAGAGAAAGCAGGGTGCTCCATGTATTCAGCCATTCAAATGCGACGCACTTGGATAACGTCTGGGTGAGCCTAAGCATCACTCTGCAAATATTGACAGTCTCTTCGTTTAAGCAAGAGCTCTCAGTCTCTAATTTAAGTGCTCCTTTTGTGTATTCCTCAATAAAAGTCATGCAATTAGGGGAAGAACAAGCCCACATGTGTTTGGTGTCTCTTCCAGGCATTCCCGCCCAACACCACGAAGAACCTACTTGTGACACGGCTGCACCATTGCTGTTGTCAGAGCCAAGCCTCCTCCCAAACAGCTTTAATCTTTCATACAAATCCAATGATTTAAGGTGAAGCTTTAAAGTGCGGGGGGAGGGTTGTTTTGGTTTGGGTTTTTTTTAATATTTCAGTCTTTAGCAGACTCGTCAACATTTTACAGCCTCATAAAAATGCCCTACGGGACTGAAGAGCTCTTCTCAAGGCAGTAAGCGCAGTTCCCAGGCACTTCACAAGCTGAAACAACACTTTAGGATCTCCTGAATTCACAGCGGAAATGCTCCCAGCTCTGGGGCAACATGCAGTAACTATTTGACTGCCTACAGTTTAATAACGTTACAGGAAAATTCAGGAAAGGAAGGAGATAATGCCTCTTTCTTGCAATTTAATCAGGAAGTAGGATTTAGGAAGCTGGAGTGTATTTCCACCTGTGTGTGGCCCCCACCTGAATGTGCTCAGGACGTGGGTGTTAGTCCTGCAAAAAAGCACTGCTGGATCTTTAATGGCCACAGGTGGCCAGGATTTTGACTACACATCATTCGCAGACAGTTCAATAAAGGAAAGGGTAGCGTGCCTTCTCTGCTGGGATGGTCCCTAACCCCATGACTCCTGATGTAAATCACAGGCCATCTGTGCACTAAGATGGCCCTCTCGCTTTTCCTGGGCTACAGAAATGAGAAACAATAATTGGATCCTCCAAGCTGAAAGGACATAGGGCCAGTGCTTACTCCTTAACGCAATTATACGAGGCGACAGGCAGAGGTTTCAGAAGCATTTTAAAACCGTCAGATAATCAATATAGAGGCCAAGTAGCAGTGGTGGGGGTCACAGCTGAACAGATAAGGTGTCACATCACGTTTGACCTATTTCACAACATAAGCATCACTTCTGCCCCAGTTGTCTCTTAAGAGGTATCGCTGGATACTGCTACCACTGGAGAACAAGAGGTAAGCATCACAGTCTTCCACCGAGGTGTTAAATGGGCACCATCAGAGGTTAAATTAGCAAGTGTAATTCTTTTGTAATTTTTTTTAACACTGAAAACAAAAATGAATAGTCCCACAATTGTGCAGGGCAAACTCTCAGTGGGATCCTGGCTTTTACATGGATATGCCCAGCCAGCATCAAGCTCATTTAGGTCTCTCTCAGGTAGCCTCACCCCTGAAAGGTAACGGGCCATTATCACACACATTCCTGCCCTCCTGCCTGATTATTGCCAAATTCAGTATTCTGTCAACTGACCAGGCCAGAGGAGGCAGGCAGGCACCATACATAGGAATGTAGTCATCCCTGTTCACCTTGTAAAATGAGTCCATGCTACAAGAAAAAGAAAACCATGCTGATGGTATTTGCATGTTAGGGGTCCTGCCCCAAAGAGATGCATTGGCTCAGAAGCCTTCTGTCCTACCACCCGTGGGCGGTCAGCCCCAAACGTCACCACGTACCACAGGGAAGAAGTTGCTAGACTAGGAGATTCCTGCCAGCATCCTGCCAGCAAAAGAACTGTACAGGAGCTACAAGGCCACTAGGTCAATGAAGGGGTAGAAGGAGAAGCTGGTCCAGATGAACCTGGGAATAAGGCAAAAGCAGCCACAAAGGACGCTTTTCCAGGCTGCCCCAGTACCTGAACACGTGGCACTCCACTATATGACTATTCCCGGTGTTGCATATTTCAGTGCACATGGTTGCTAGATGGTTCTTTTTCCCAATGCGGGCACAGGTCTGCCGTGGGTGAAATCCAGGCATGTGCAAGAGTGAGATCATCCCTGACATGACACAGAGTGTTTTTCACCACTGTGAGTCCACGCACCAAAAAATTTCTTCCTCAGGAAGTTGACCTGATGCTCCTCTTCCAGGATTCATTGCTGCAAGGTGGAGACAAAACCCAAACAAGGATATTTAGAAACAGAGGCAGTAATTTGTATCTCCTTTAATGTGCAGAGCCAGCTCTCTGCATTCTAGGTTGAAACACAAATGGAGTAGCTTGGATTCTTATCTGATGTACAATGGTCCCTACTCCCTGAGTTACTGGTCAGGAACAAAAGCATTTTGTCTGTGCCCGGTTCAGCTCTGTATCAGATTCATAGCTGGGGGGCTGGAAGTGCCTTGAGAGGACTTCCAATCTACCTCAGCCCCTCACACCTGAAGGGTGATGAAGATGGCACTTTGGATATCTGCTTTTGGATTTGTCCCCTTCTCAGTCCTGTCCTTCTGTGCCATCCAGGCACAGCAACTCAGTACAGCTCAGTGCAGAACTTCTCAGTGCAGCTCAGAACAACTCTGATGTCCCCTAAACTCCTGAAGTATGGGGCTTGCGTTGAGTTCTGTTCTCAGGAAGCATGGATTTCAAAGTACAGAGATGTGTTTCAGCCCTTGGATGCAGAAACTCATGGAAATTTCAGATTCAACTTGAAATTAGTTACAAATAGTTACCGTGGGGCAGCTGAAAGTATGCAGCTTGCATCCTTACAACTGGGCCTCCTGCTCCTGGATTACTCCATGTCTAATGTGTGTGCTCCCGTTAGCAATTCATTGTTTTGCTTATGCAGTGCTCCTTTTGCAACTGCAGTGGTGATAAAACCATCTTCTTCATGGCACCTAGCTAATGCTGAAACTGAGCTCCTGCAAGTCCAGGTTTGTCTTTTCTTCTGGGATGCTAGTTTGCACAAAGGAGGTGAACTGCAAGGACTGAACATCTTTGAGAACATTGCCTTCATCAAGCTGATCAGAAAGTTCAGGAGAAGGTGCTAATGTCTAGAGAGAGTGAATGTCTAGACCCTATTTCCGCATGAAACAAGGCCAAAGAAAACCCCACAAATTAAAATTTATGGAGGCCTCTTTCAGCATTAGTCGGGTCCTTGCCTGCCACCTCCATTACAGTTAGTTGGTGCTCTTGCCCTTCCTCTCTGTTCCTCACAGGAGCGGCCCAGACACCAAGACTCTCCAAGCACTGTCCCTCGGCACAAAAATAGTTGCAGTATTTAGACTTCCTCCCCAGCCACCACATGTTCCCAAGGGGGACCTTCATCTTATTTTACAGTTGCAGACCAGTTGGATCAGGTTTTCAACTTGCAGTTTCCAGGCCACAACCAGACAGGTTTCTCTGGGGTGGGAGCTGACTTCTTGCCCTCCTCACCCTCTCCTGCTTCTGCCTTGCCGATCCCCCTCTGGCATGGAGGTATTATCCCAGCATTTTTCTGTTCTGTGGTAAGGGCAGCATATGTCTGGATCTGCAATTACAAGTTGTATCTTTGTGAATCGCCAAGAAATGAATACTCCTTGATCCAGCCCATGTGTTGCTTCTCCCCCTGGGGGTGCCAGAGCATGTGATTCGAACAAGGCACCTCTGCAGAGGAGAGAGAGCGCTGCTCAAAGTTACACTCGGGCATGAGAGCCGAGAGCCAGGCGGTTGCTGCTCCTCTTCCTCTCATTGAGCATTAAATAGATCCAGGCCATCATCCTCCTTCGCATTTTTGCTACTGCCCTTCTTGCAGCCGTGGGGGCAGGTCCCCGGGGTGAGGAGAGGGTGTGGGCAGCAACACCTCCAGGTGCAACTGGGCGGCTGTTGGTGCCAGCCCATGCGGAGCCGCGGGGCCGTTCTGCCTGGGTGACCCTCTAAGAACGGTTTTCCCAGAGATGCTGTTTACATTGAACCACTTGCTCTGTTATCTTCCAGGGGGAAATGATTTTCTTTTTGCCCCAGCTGAAGAACATTAGTGCCGTTAAAATAATAAGAGATTTAGAGCATCCTTTTGCTTATACAGTGGCATGTCACAGTGACAGGCACAATATAAATAGCTAAACACTGAGATAACCAAACACTTAGGCTGATGAAAAACCCCCAGCATTTTTCCCATTCCAGATTCTTTAGAGTAATCTGATTTGACCTCCAGCACAATGCATACTTTAATGATGCCTGAATAATGACTGGGCAAGGAATTAATTCCCACAGTGGGTTAACGCACTCACTTTCACCCAGAAGACCTAGGCTCAAATCCCAAATAAACCAAATGGATTTGGTGATCTCATTCCAGTTTCTCACAGTCCTTTGTTCACACCCTGTGATTTGATAGAGTCGGCGGCCCCTGCGGGCCTCCAGCAGAGGGGGGTCAGGATTGGGTAACAGCAATGGCGTGGGTCAGAGGGAATAGCATTAGCAAAAACCAGCGAGTCCCTCTAATCTGGGGATCTCAGCCACTGAAACAGCAGGGGTAGGGTAGGGAGGGCTTTCATAGCCCTCCTGGGTGTCGGACGTTTGCTGCTGTCAAACACCTTGGTGTCAAAAAAGCCATTTTTAACTCTGTGACAGATGCTCGGATATAAACTGCCTGAGTGTGACCAACAACGGATTTGTCTCTCTGGGTCTATGAGTGGGAGAGCAAACATAATTCACTTAGCCTATGGCAGACACCTTCAGTGGGTGACTGACAGCATTTTATGCATCCTACGAAGACAGTAGTGTCAGGAGGGCGTGACAAAACTCTGCACCTATCAAACAGGGAACTTGGAGAAAAAACATTCTTCTGGTGCCTCATGTTTTCTGCATTTCCTTTGTGCTTGTTGCTAAGGTCACTTGGACGGCAATGGGAACCTTTGAGTGGCATTTCCAGATCTGGTTACCAAAAGCTAGCTGCCTGGCACCCACACTGGAGCCCACAAATGACATTGGCGAAAGCCAAAGTGCTCGGCGGCTATGAAAATTACATCAGTCCTGCCTAGGCACTCCACTTTGGTTAAACAAATTGAAAGGCTGCTTTGTTTTCTTCTATGTTTTTATTTAACTTTTCCTGCTAAGACCGTACCCAAAGCACAGCCGGTAACACCACAGACAGGTGCCATGGTAATAACTGAGTCACAATATTCTATTATTTTACCTTTCAAAATGTGGACAGCAACACCCAAAGGTCAATGGAACAAAACACATGCATGCAAACATAGCTGGTATTAAAAGCATCATACACATAGCACTGTGTCCCAAAGAAGACAGAAAAAAAACCATACGTCATCAGTTTTCCATGAAGCCTCATTCAGCATGTAAATCTACAAGGTCTAAGTACTTATTAAGAGATTAATACAGATGAGTTTTAACAAGTTTTAAACTTGTTTTTCTTTTCCTCAAAGTGCCATTGACTGCAATCCAGAGGCCCATAGCATGACAAGAAGATAGCTTGTGACAGCTGAGTGGCAGTGGTTGGTGAAATTCTGGTTGCACCAGCGTCCACAGGAGTTTCTGCCATCATTTAAATGGTGACAGGATGTCATCCCTTCTTTTCAAATTCTTGATGTGTACATTAATATGTCAGCCTTTCTTGATGCTGCCCAGTACTGAATTATTCAGAAAATAGTTTAGGTTTCAGTTAGGAAACTGGAGGAGCATTGCTGGTACCAAGCAGGATATCCTTCTTGTGCTGGCTGGATAGAGAGAAGCTTTATTTCACATGTAAAACATACAGAACAGATCAATGGACAATGAATTATGGAGCCCAAATGATGGTGACCAACTTCAGCAGGTGCAGTCCTTAGCCTTTGTAGCATCAGTCCTATTCTTTCCAAGCTGCAGCTCAGCAGTAAGCACCTTCTAGGCTTAGCTCAGTGTTTGTGAGCTGTACCTGAGGCATGGATTTTATATGCCCAGGTCCAGTGAATTCTCTGAGCCCATTACTGGTGGGAAGCTCAGGCATAGAGGGATAACATGGCTCCTCATATGATCTCCAGGAAGAGTCTCAGGCAGGGAGCAGAGCTGGGAGAAGCTCTTAGTGGATGGGGACCCTTTTCCTACTTCTGAGCACTCATGGCTCTTCCCTTAGAAGAACAGGGAATCTCATGCTGTCTCTCCAGGTATGAAAAATCATGTCCATCTCATCACAACCCACTGCCCTAAACCAGCACAGCCAGTCACCAAGTCCTGGTTAGGGGTGGGACGTGGGAGCAGGCAATCGCTGAGGCAGGCAGGAAAAGTGGCTAAACCCAGGCAGATCCACAACCACCACCACAACCTTCTAGGTACCTCAGGAGGGAAAACTTAGCCATCTCAGGACCACGGTGGCTCCCAGGAAATGAGTCACTTGAAGACGGGGAAGGTTGCAGCAGCAACGGGTGCAAGCTCTTTGAAAATGTCCTGCATCCCTGCGGTGGCCGGAGGGGACAGCACAGCCGGGGAGGTGACAGTAAGAAGACAGGCTGGCAGAGTGTGCTCTACCACTATCCCTGTGCACAGTCTGCTCCTGTCAGACAAGGGTGATGGGGCCGTGAAGGAGCATGGTGAGAGACCAAGCGAAATTAATGTTGAGGGACATGGTTTGGTGGCAACTTGGCAGTGCTGGGTTAGCAGTTGGAGCGGATGGTCTTAAAGGTCTCTTCCAACCAAAACGATTCTATGACTCTACAAAATTAATCTCAACCAGCACTCCTCAGCACACACAACAGGGACACACAATAGACCAAGAGGCAGGAATAAGAAGGTCTTTAAAAACATTTCTGTA
This sequence comes from Scolopax mira, assembly GCA_004320125.1. Classification (NCBI taxonomy): domain Eukaryota; kingdom Metazoa; phylum Chordata; class Aves; order Charadriiformes; family Scolopacidae; genus Scolopax; species Scolopax mira. Next base: position 110,763 of record BJBW01000483.1, on the reverse strand, counting down.
TCAGGTGGTCTTCGTGGCGCTGGGCAATGTTCAGCCCTGCAGCCCAGCAAGCCAAGGTGGAGCAAAGTGTGTGAAACCCCCTGGGTGATAGGTTCGTAGCAGGGTTTTCAAAAGCTCTGCCTCCCCGAGGCAGAGGTGTTTCCTGAGGCCACCCCGGCCAGGCAGGCCAGTAGCCAGTGAGCCTGAGCCCTCAGTCCGTGCCCCCCGGGGCAGGGCATCACCCCCCAGGAGCCACACACGCCGCGCTGTTTGTGCTTGCGCTGTGTACACACATGAATTTAAAGCATCTCCCCCGGTTTCTCTGCAAATTGCTGCATTCAGATGAAGTGGCAGCTGCTGTAATTAAGACACAGTTAATTACATATCCCCTTAATTGCGATGATAGGATTTTGTCAATTTGGTAAATAAGAATTGTTAGGTTTCTTCCGGCAAGCGCAGCCTCAGCGTGGCTGAGAGACGGCTCCCTTTGTCTCCTGGCAAAGGGCAAGCACTGGACTGGGGGGTCCGGCTGCCTCAGGTGGCAAAGGTGCTGGCTTTCGGCTCGTCAGCAAACCCCAGCTCTCCAGCTACCCCTCTGCAGGGGCAGCATCTGAAGGCAAGTGTTTAGCCTGAGATTCAATGCAATTGTGGTGTTGGGAAACTTTGGTGGGGGTTAGTTGACAGGAAAGAAGTAAATCTTCTTGCTCCTTTCCTTTTCTTTACTTAAGGAATAAAAAGATAATGGGAATGAGTTGGATTTCTTATGATAAGGAATAAAATCTCCCACTCCCACTGCCTGAGCACAGACCACAGGCATAAGCAAGACTAATGTCGAGGCCAAGGTGCTTTTAAACCCCAGCTCTGGCCTTAAGAAAGGGTATAAAAATAACTTTGCAGGTTTCTTTATTCATTATGTCTCATTTTCTCCCTTACTGACTGTGCTGCATTTGCAAATTGGTCTTTCTCTTTTAACCACCAACCCAGCAAAGCCCGGGGCTGCACCAGTTCTCTGCTGCTCTTCCAGGAACAGGCTTCCACTTGTACCAACATTACTGGGTGGACAATATCTTGTTTGAGAGGAGAAAACAGGAAGACAGGAGGGTTGCAAAACACCAGCATTGAATCTGAGCATCCTCACCTGCCTCTGAATGAGAGCTGAACCGGGCCCCTGCAGGGAGCCTGGCACCAACAGGGTGGTTGACATGAAGAAACCCCATCTTTCCACCCTGTTGTGGAGTAAGCTTGATATCAAGGCAAGTGCGAGAGAACACGTGTGAGAATTGTATGACATTTTTTGAATCGCTTTTCAGTGATTCAGTACACAGAGCTGTCACCCGTATTAATTAATGAATTGCGGTTGACTGAGCAAGTATGTTCAGGGTGTTCTCACACAGAAAAAAGGTGGCACAAAAATAATCTGATTAAAGAAGATTACCTAAGATCACTTTAGTCTTCATCATTATTTATTATTATGTTACAATTAGCTGAAAAATAACGAAGGCTGCCATTTGTATTTGCCTCCTAGTTCCTTATAGGCAAAGTCAATGTTTCTTTTCATGGCAAGTGGTAAACCCCACCTCTAGGCTTTGGCAAGACCCCAACAAGTTACATGTTGTGGTTGAGTGTCATCTTCTCTCTGGACTCTTCACTGGGCAAGTCAACCTGCTGGCACCCCCTCACTTGTTTTTCACTCGTTCATTTTCTGCCTATTTGGGGGCAGAACTGGTTTGGCTCAACAACCACGAGATGAAGATCAGGACATTTTCTTCACATCATTACCAAGCCACCGGTATAAGCTCAAATGGCAACACGCTTGGCATTACAGGATGTTCTTGTAAGCAAATGAAGGAATGTGGTCTAGATAAAACTGCTTTGGGGTAGATGCAGAAGTGGTTGTCGGGGACTGGGGGGAGGAAATCACACCCTGGAAAGTGATTCACCATCAAAACAGCAAGATGCATTCAGTGAATGGGTCCTGCTGTCATACAACTCAAATTTTTCAGTGGTGAAATCAGTGATGGGATAGAAAGCGTACCTAGTAAATGTGCAGATAATGAAAAGCTGAGAAGAACCAAAAGTACATTAAAAAACAGGGTAACACTTCAATATTATTTTAACAAATTAAGAGAAATGGCCTGAGAAAAACAGGCTGCAATGCAGTAAGGCCATGGGCAAGTTTCTACATGTAGGCAAAAAAATATCAATAGAGCAAATGCAAAATGGACCAAAGTATGAATTAGCAAAGTTATGTCATTGGAAAGATGGGAAATATCATATCAAAATCCATAATTAGATTTTCTGATGCAAGATACATGATGCCATCCATCCTTTCTGCTCAGCATTGCAAACATCAGTGAGCATGACCATATCCAGGTCCCAACTCCTCAGTGACAGCAAAAAAGCCCCAGACCAACAATGCTGGAGACCTCCAAGCAATGCCTCAGAGAATTGATTGGCCAAAGGAAAAAACAACCACGACATAGCAAATATCCAAAACATTGCTGCAGAGAAAAAGGGAATAATCTGTCTTCCCTCTCTCTAGCAAATAGACCACCAAACAGCATGTTTAAACTGCAGCAGGTGGAGTCTAAGTAGATGGTAGGACAAACTTTCTAATAGTGAAATGCCAGAGCAGATCATCTCAAAGGCTGTGAAGTCTCAGAGGAGGAACTTAGGCAAGTGTCTGTCTGGGTCAGTGAAGGTAGAGACCTCCTCTCATCCTAGGTCCCACTGACTAGAGGCTCCTCAAGGTCCCTCCTGGCTCCAGGGGTCTGTGTGTCACCAAGCAAGCAAAGCTCTTCCTTCTTCCATGCCCCACCTCATCTTTCCTGAAGTCTCCCTATTTCAGGTCGTAGCTCATATGACAGAAGGGTGCATAAAAAAACCCAGACTCGAATTACGCCTACGTTTCTAATTCCAGAAAGGTTAAAGAAAGCTTTACCTTATGTCTACACCAAGCAAGATGTATTGGAGAGCATGGGCAATAAAACATCAGAAAAGGGTTTGCCCTTAAAGATCCAACCTGCCTCAGTCCTCCTGTGTTAGATATTTTTTGTTTTCTTGTCCTTTGACTTCACCATGCCAGGAGATGCTCCAACACTCAGATCAATGAGCAACTTGAGGACTATGCAACCTGAGACACTGCAGTCTAATTTACCACAGTACAGCAGCGCTCAGGATGGTGGCTTCGGTACACAGGGATTTGATGATAGATTGGCTTTTCCCCTCCCCTGTCTCAGCTCTTGCTTTCCTTAGGCTCTTCCCACTCCTTCATTTGATTGTGTACACAGCCAGCTGCAGCATCATAAGTAAATTGTCTCAAACAGCACTCAGAAACACACCTGCAAGGCCAAGGGGCACTTTCTCATCAACACCAGGGGTGGTTCCTCCATGCCATCACAAAGCCAGGCTTAGTGAGGTAGGGGGACTTGCACCAGCTTGGGAAGGGAGAGGCAGCTCAGGCAGACAGCCCCCACCACTGTACCTGCAAGCTTTCCTCATCTTCCTTCCATGATTTATCTAAATCCATAACCCCACTGTGTGTAAACTGGGAAAGGTAAGCTCAAGTTGCAGCCAATCTGTAAAAAGAAATACTACTTAATTAAATAAACTTACTGGTTTGGGCTTCCTTGGTTTTGGAAAGCAGAATGGATTTCATCCTGGAAAAAGAATCACCAGGTCTCAAAAGCTTCTGAGACTTGTAACTAAAGTTTTACAGGCAGTTACAACATTAAAGTGTAACCTAGGCATTCAGACAGCAAGTTTAAGAAATATTCCTGGATGTATCCAGGATGGAGGATAAATTCTGAGATGAGAGCCTTACAGGTAAGCAGCCTGAGGTTTGGAAGAAAGCTTGTCAATTCTGTGGTAGCCACGGTCACTACTGGCAGTATGTCAGGTAGCTGGGCTGGCAACCAGAACACATGGTTCCTGCTGGAGGAAAGAAGATGCAATGTCCCCCATTACCCAAAGATGAGGGATGAGGAACACTTTCAGCTGAAGCCACACTAAGGGTAAAACTGGAAGAGAAGAATCACCCCCGGGGAGAGGAGAGGAATCTCTGTTGGTGCTGCTGACTATGATGAGGACAACAGTTGTGCAGAACTGGCTGACAGGGATATGGAAATGTTGGTAAATATAACAGTGATTCTCAACAGCTCATATTGTGTGTGAGTGTTGGAGTTGTCACTTTTGTATGTTGTATAGCTACATTTTCCAAGATTGACTGAAATTATCTAAAGCATGAAAATACATTCTTTTGTAGACTGAATTGGATAAGGAGTTTTTACATCATGCTCTACAACTAAGTAGAAGATGCAATGGTCTCAGTTTCATAAAAAAATGAAACTGTGGATGTATTCAAGGAGTTTCTAAGACAGCTGTGTCATGATACTATTCAAAACAATAGTCTAAGGTCTCTGGTAAGAACTGATTTTAACATCCAACTCCTAGAGCTGCAATATTAATTCACACTCCAGTGAAGTAGTTGCCATGGAGTGGCCAAAACATAATTCACCGACTCTGATGGGCAACAAAATACAGAAAACAGCTACTTTGTTTTGCAAATACTGGTGAGTCACTGTTTTATACACAGCAGCCAAATTTCATTCCTCGGGAGGTAGAATAAATTATTAGTTAATTGTGACAAATGAGCAGACCATCAGACTCACTGATACAATGAATCAGCCTGCAAAGAAATTTTGCTTTGAGTCACAGAATAGCATACTGTTGTCTGAATTATAAAATTCCGTTTAGATAACCGGTTCCTGCATTTGTCTCTGCTCTAAGACCTGCCACTAATACTGTGCAATTCATTCTAGAAACTCCTATATCTCTGCAAAACTTAACATCTTGTAGAACCTTTGCTTTTACACGTAAACACTGCTTCTTTCCTAATAGATATGCTATTCCATGGCAGATTTTGCTACCAAAATGGAGATTAATACATTCAAGTCATGTTAGCAAGTTATTTTAGGTCCATCAGCAATTCCTTAAGAAAAATAAATAAATTAACATTTTACATCCTTGTTTGTAGGGGTTTGTCATGTTGTACTCCGAAAACAAACTAAGGGATTTTATAGATCACGCACCGATCTTGCCACCAGGGTAAGCCTCTTGAACCACACAGCACACATGATGCACACAGGCCAGGCTACCAGTTGTGCAGAAAATCTGCTCAAGATTCTTGGCATTTCAGAAGGGTATTGAGGGGGGAGGGAAGAAAAGTCCACCCAGCTTTTATTTCATAAATAAATAAAAAGCATTCAGTTGCAAAGGTAACTTTTTTTTTTTCCTAAACATACAAGGTTTTGCCTTGGTACCAATGTCATTCCCTTATTCACTTACAAGCTCTGTACTGGGACAAAAATAAAAATGGCTTTTCCACAGTTTGGGTGGGATTCCTGCTCTCTCGTCTCCTGCTTTTACCTTCACTATCTTCTACTTGCTTCCTTCATCAGCTCAGTTGTTCGTACTGGAAAGGACGTCCGTGGTTTCTATCCCGGGCAAATAGGACGGGTCCACAAGGAATTCTTAACCCGAGGAGCTCCAGGGTAAGCTTGTGCGTAAAAGTAAATCCCTAAGACCTGTGGAATAAGCCTTTCTCTTTTATGCCTGTTGTGGGCAATGCTGCAACAATTTCTAATGATTTTTTTTGTAACTTTGGCCTAAAAGACGAACAAGAGAATCCAGGCAGAGTAAACCAAAACTACAACCAAAAGTTTTTGGCAACACCAGGAGTGCTGCATGACCTGAATTTATTATGTGTATCAGAATGTAGAATGGAAATTCTTGTAAAATCTGGGGGTTTTTTCCTCCCTCTGAAAATTTGTTGTATTGCACATCAACTTCAAATTATGTTTTCATTTAAAAAAAAAAAATAATTTAATGTTATAGGCTATTTCTGCTAGGAACTCAAGGCTTTAAAAATTCTAGTAATATTAAACTAATGCAGTTAGTTACTTGACTGCAAGAGAACAACCCTTATCATGCTAATCGAACAATACTGAATTATTAAGGTCTTACTGTACATTCTCAGGCTGTTAATATCTATTAGATTACAGCTGCATTATTCTGAGTGCTCGTTTCAGCAGATTAGAAAATACATTTACAATGCTGGCTACCCTTTGGGTGGATCATGGTATTTACATACCATATGTCAACATGAGATTAGAGTGATTTATGCTTTTTGCCTAGACCTTTCAGCAAACTGCAACCAGCTCCAGTAAACTATGAAGCCGAAACTCTATTCCAACCCGACTTTGACAATTCAGCTCTCAGGAACTACATTTATTTTCAACACATGAAAAAGCCCACCATCAACTGGTACAGTCAAACTTCATACAGAGCAGCGTTTGACTTGCCATATCCCTACACAAGTAAGTAATCCACGCTGGGTTTTCGGCCCAGAGGGGCACAGAAGATGAACCAGGGAGGTTCACTCCACTGTAAACAAACTAGTCTTAAATTACATAGAGAAAAAAGTGAAAAGTCACCTCCCTTTTTCCAAAAAAGAGCTGCCACCTGCCCCCCAAAGGCATACCCTCTCTCCACTACCAACACTCAGGTATCCCAGTCCCTTCAGTAATATGCAGAAGGCAACTGACGAACAAAACCAAGGCAAACTACATGTATTCATGCAGATTATCTAAAAAGTTACTCAAACCCACTGTAGATAATGCCAGTAGTATGCATCAAAAGAGCATTCCTGGATGTAGGCACAAATTGGTTCATCAATGGAAAAAAACTAATATAGTGTAAGAAGATACATTGCTTTGATACACTTCATTTAATAGTTAAGCCAAAGTGAAAAACATTAGGATTTAACTCAATGTTACCTTTTTAAAGTTTAATGTAAGATATTTGAATGTGCATTTGTTGCAAGGTATTTTAAAGATGACATGTCAAATGAGCTGTAACGCTCAGACTAAAAAAAAAAAAATGGTGTAAAATTTTAAGTCTCTGCAAATAATGCATCATCTGTGTGTATGTATGAATACACAGTGTCTGCCTGTAAGTAGGTAAAGCTGTCAGGCACTGAGCGTGCTTGATCACTACACCACTACATTCATTAAGTTTCACTGTTTCAGAGACTAGGAACAGAATGGGCAAAAGAAAACTTACTGGATCCAAGTTTTCCCTTGTCTTCATTCCCAGCTACTTTGCTTTTTACTTTTTCTAAATCAGCCAAACCTTTGATTACATTTCATTAAGGGAGCTGGCTATGACAGGAAAAGGAAACTATAATCTTCTATTAGAAAGTAGATTTCTAGGATCATGATTGACAAAAGCAGCTGTTATGCATTACATCAACACTAACTGTCTGCCACTTTATTGGAAAGTTTTGTCCATTAGCTACATGCCAAAACCCAATTATAAGTGGAACACAAATGGAAAGGCTAAGCAGAAGAAGCATCCCTCACTTCTCCTCCTATTAGTAAAGGAGACTCACTATACCATAGGGACATAAAAGCTATTAAATGCTGCAGTATAGCTCAAGCCTGGGAGATTCAAACTCGTAAATATTTCAGTGGCAGCAAGGATAGCATGAGATCAAAATACCTTGTCTGTCATCAGCCTTGTCGGGTCTAACAGGTATCTCTGCCTCCTGTAAACATCCCATTAGCAGAAGGGGACACGTGGAGAAGAATCCATTTCAATTACTATCCTAGGATGCCATCCTCTCCCCTTACACACTAGCAACAGAAGAGACTTCACAGAGGAAAGGAGTATACAGGAAGGGCCTCATCAATACATGCTTGTCATTGAAGTATAAAGGTTTTTCCTTCTGTTACAGCTTACTACTGCCCTGTGACAGACAAACTACAAGGACTTTCAAAGACATGTGACTTTGGCCTCACTAAACACACCGTCAGCAGCAGAGTACTAGGCTGTTCTCTTCTTCCTCCTCTGTTCCACAGTTGTAAGTAGGATGGTTTCAAGAGCAGAGTACGCAGCACTTGAAACAATCTCCATAACTTTTAATGCCTGTTTCCACAACATTCGGGTTGGTGATAACAGGTCCCAGCCCATCTCCCCACACGTACAAATGAGTAGCACTAGGGAGGGGAGAATTTGGTAGAATATAACCACTCTATAATCATTCTTTGACACCAGGACAGTGTTTGTGTACCACTCCAAGAATTCACTCTAGCAAAGCTTATGTGGGACTGGCATTCAGGGCCAACGTAATAAGTTTTACAGATGCCCAGTTTATCCACCTGATAGAGAGAACAATCCTTCGTTCCAGGTCACGAGAGTAAATACACACCAGTAGATTCTGGACCACACATTATCTGGACAAGTACTGGTAGGAGGATGTTTTCAACTTTCCAGGCCTGCACTTGAACAGATGAATCGAAGAAACTGCATCAGATGAACTTACAGCAAAATAACATAAATCACTCTTGCATCCAAGACAATTCTGGTTTGTTTCTTTAACTGCATAAATAGTTTCTGCCACTTTAGGCTATAGCTATATTGCTTACAAATCTTGCAGCATCTAGGAATATCAATTCCCCAACTGAAAAAAAGGGCAGGTTTGTACAGTGGAGTTACAACAGTGGAAGAATTGAAGCAGGCCTTGAACTTGGAGGTCTCTCCTTGACAGAAGTGAAACATAACTACACAGTAAGCCCTCATTTATTCACTTGCTGTAGAAAGAAAGTATGCCCTCTTTTATTTATTTACTCAGTCCTTGAACCAGCTAGTTCAAGGACCTCCAGTCCTTGGCTGGTAGTTCCACTGACAGCACAGATCCACTTAGTACCTCCTACAGCTACAGGAAGACAAGAATGCTTAATAGTTATTACTTATTGTTCACATCGCAAGGTCAATTCCCTCCATTGCCTAGAAAATAGTAATATTGCTTTTTTTCCTTCTAAAGGACCACTGGGATTTGTTTCACACAATTACATTCCTCCTTCTGTTCACTGGGGAATTAGGAGAAGATTTTTATTCAGGATGGCCCTTAGCTAGGGAGAGATGGATTGCTTCTCTCCTGGACTGCAAGGCTGACAGCAAAACTAGACCTTCACTCCCTCCAGGAAAAAACGAGTATGAAGTTGTTCCGTTTTTAATGTAGAGGAGAACGACCTTTACATGCAAAGCTGACACAAAGGTCTCTCAATGTATTTGCTGTTTTCCCAGCATGCTGTGGTATCCTCCTCCTTCCATGTGGTACACAAGAAAAATACACACCTTGCTAACTGCTCTGCCACACGCAAGCAATACCCTACAAAATGCTCCTTAAATATCAGTAGTTTTATCCTTCAACCTTCTTGCTCCTCCCTGTATGATAACCATTATTATTTTATGTTAATTGAAAACATAAGCATTGTGCTGAACACCTCAACAGCAGCAGCAATCCAACAAATCTATTCCGTTTCAGGCAACAGCTGGTTACTTAAGACATAATCTCAAAGGCCTTGTATCTTTTATTTTGCATTAAAAGTTTCTTATATTCACCTGCATAGCTTAAAGTATTAAAAAAAAATAAATCTAAAACCACTGCCCCATCCTGATGCAAACTTTTTTTGTAGAAAACCAAATTTTATTTGAAGTGAAAAGAAAGCACATGGATACCATAGTATAATGTGTAAAAACAAAGTCATTCTTAAAAAATCTGGAAAGGGAATATGCAGTTATTGGGTTGTTGCCAAAAGAACTCAGACTCTTTGGAATATATAATAATGGTTATAAATTAAAACTATTCTAGAACATATCCCAACAATAAGCCAAAATATGTCAGATGTCATGAGGCAAATACTTGTTATTTTCCCTACATCTAAAGCAAATACATTGAATACTTTAAATGTTATTTCTAAAGCATCTTGAATTTATAATTACAAAAGTCTCTGTGCTTTGCCAGTTCTCCAGAGAAAGATTTTCTATTGGCTACATAGAAAGGAATTTAAAAGGTCATCAAAACGTTAGACTTCTTAGCAAATACAAATAAAACCTCATTTAATTATGGAAACAGCTTGAGATATGTGCCTTGTAAATAGAGAAGTGCAGGGGTTTTAAAACACCAAGGAAAAAAAAATGAGTACCATCATAAAACATTTAACTCAAAATCAGAACAATTCTTTAATAATCGCAAATGAACTTTTTACAATATCAATTTTCTAACTTTCTGGGCACACTTCCTGGTAACACTTGAGTGTCCTCTGTGAGTTACAAAGAGTAAGTTTTCTGTATTACACAGCTAAAAAAACCTTGACATTCTTAACAACTTGGCATCACATCTTTTTTAAAAAAAACAGATCACACAATAATTTAGACAGCATTTATAGCATTATAAAATCAGAATTCCCCTCTTTAATCACTCACAAGAGCAGCCATTAAGAATACAACAGCTTTAGGAATACAAATAATGAGGATGTAAAACTCTCTGTGCAAAACTGCATTATTTTTACTGTCTAAAATTTCAGGTAAGTAACACCGCCAAAAGCAGAGAGAGGATAACAAAGACAAACAGTCATGAAAGTAATGCTACCTTCGATTTTCAAACAGGAATTACATTATGAAGTAAGTATTAGGTAAAGAAAAAAAATTTAATGGCACCTTGAACAACATGACAAGTGTCCTGGAAATAGCAGTTGAACAAGAACTGACACAGGTTCATGTTAAAGTCTCTTTCAGGGGTAGCGATTGATTTGGGGGTATCAACTCTAGCATTTCTTTCCATGCAAAAATTGATCTTTCCAACATCTTTGCTTTGCGGGCTACTAATGCATTTAAGAATGAGCAGTCTTTTGAGGAGTGTGCTTTCTTCCATGCATCTGAAATCTTTAAAACAGCTGGATCATTGATTCCCTGGATTTCCCTACTCCAATCCACTTAACTGCAGAAAAGAAAAGCAAACTTTTATCGTAAGTAATCCAACGCAAGATCAGATTGTATATTAAAGTAAAATACTAATTTATCTTTTTAAGTGCTTAAGATCTTAAGTACCATAGTCTGAGGAAAAGCACAGCATATACTATTAGTACATTAAGAAACAATAACTTTGTCTATTGAAGTAAGAATGCATTGGTAACTTAGAAAAGCAGGAACAGTCTTGAAGCTGCCATAATAAATAAATCATTTTTCCTGATAATAGGAAAAGAGACACAAAGAAACTGTCAATAAAGGTAAAGATTTACATCATCTCTTAAATCCAGCTTTGGATGTAACTACAAAATCATCTTAAATAGGGAGCATAAGAGAAATTTATTAGTTTAGGACCTCTTACCGTCACATATATTTAATCACAATGTACCAGAAGTCCCACTAACTTCATAAGAGCAGCAGAACTAAATCTCTATTATAAGCAATATGAAAAACACTTAAGGAAGTTATAAAAATATCAGTTGAACAAGAACTATAGTATAAGCCAAAAACAACTGCAAAGTAAAATTTTTGAAAATTTTCAATCCATCAGCTAAATAGATAAATAAAAAGTAGTAAAACAGTAGTTGCAAGTATCACCAGGTACATCAGAATGAGCACAGCTACAAAATAGTTTTCAATATTTGGAATGTTCAGTTAAGGCAAAGTACAAGATAGGTTTCCTGGAGCAGGAAAAAAACCCAAAACAACAAAATCTATTTTACTTACCAGGAACACCCAACTCCATTTCTATAAAGCGAACATAATTTTGTGCATTTACAGGCAGCTCGTCGAAAGTCCTTGCATTTGATATGTCCGTATCCCATCCTGGGAGTGTCTCATACTGAACCTCTACTTTATTTAAGACTTCCTGGTTGGCTGAGAAGCAAACAGGGACAAAAATATTACATCTACAAACATAATATATTCTGTACCACTAAATGCATAACTATAACGTTTTTTGTTCCTTTCTTACATAAAAAGGTTTACTCATAAGATAATACCAGCACGATGAAGTATCCTTTTTTATTAATAAAAGCAGAGGAAAAAAAAAATTATCCAGTTACTATCAGGACTTAGACTTTAGGAATTCCAATGCTCACAGTCACATGCATATATTTTGCTTAAGCTACAATCTTCTTAGTTCACAAAAGAGCTTTTTGGGAGATGACTTATCCTGAAATGATGATTTTTTTTTTCTGAACAAATACCAAGATTCAACTCCCCTTTCATGAGGGAATTTGATGATGTGAAAACAAAATCAGGCACAAGCTTGTAAGTATCAGGCAGATAAAACATATTCTAAAACGGCTTGAGTCTACTTTTTACTAAACATAGTTATAAGATGTAGTTTTCATACATAATGTACTTCTGATATCCACAGAACCTCTGTCCCAAAACTCTACAAAAAATTTGTTAACCAGAGTCGAGTCCCACATGATGTATGAGCAGTAACTGTTTCAATTACTTCTCAGAACAGAAAAAATTAGTATATTCCATTTTGTCCATCATGTAGTAAGTTGTTAAAACATTGTCCATTAACTCTGAACCCTGTGATGATTTCAAGTACTGGAAAAGATACTAAGCACATTGTTCTGGCACTGAATCATTCCACTAACTATCTGAACATTAGTCTTGGAATGACATTGGGGCAGCAAAACAAAAGGCTTAAGTTTGAAAATAGTCAAAATACATTGATAAAAAAATACAGTGGGAGGTGTCAGGCATTCTTGTCTTCCTGAAAAAGACAGGGTTCTGCCAAGGGCACTGTAATTACTATTATTGTAGGCTCCAAGCTTCAGATCAAGTCACTCCCGCAAAGATAGCTAGTCAACCTGGGAAAGGGGTTTAGGTACAAACAAAACCACAGCTAATCCCCCTCCAGCATGTCACGAAGCCAACAAACTCACGCTCAGCACATTGAATCATTTGTGCTGGTGCAATTAAGAGTTCAACAGTAGCAACGTTGTAAAGACAGCGTTCATGAACTAGGCATTTTGAATAAGGGTGAAAGAAGACCATGCTCTACTGACTTCAAAGCCTACAACAGCAAGGAAATGCACAATTTTTGGACTGAGATGTTCACAGGTTATGGGAAATGATAGGCACATTAAGGATGTTGGGCTGCAGAGGCCTAGGATAATACTTTAATGTCATCAGCAATAACAACTGAGGTGTTGCTTCCTGTCCAGGTGTTCTGTAAAACAGAATAGCTATATTCAAAGTGCAATACCACAAACTAATCTTTGGGCATTGCAGGTGGTCTGGAATAAGATACTAGCCTCCCTCATTCTGAGGGGAGAAAGTGAGTGAACACCTAATCTTGGAGGTCCACAGGCATTTTCACTTCGAAAATTCTCTGATGAGGCTACCTGGGAGAAAGATGAAAGCACTTGGAATTGAATGGTCTCATCTTGTCTACAATCTTCCATATCCCTGTATTAATTTAATTTCTTACTTCCCCAAATGAGATAAAAAAGGAGGGATAAGATTCCTGATGTTTCAAATTATTCTCTCATTTTGCTCCAGCAGGTGTGATAAAACATGATTATTGGTAAGCATAAACCATAAACTCAGTAGTAAACATATGCAGTCACCATCTAGATTTCTCTCAACTCTTCCCTTCGGGAACTTATCTTGCAGGCTTTTCTGGAATATTCCCTATTAACAGCTGAATTAGATAACAGAGAGAGCAGATAGAACAATAACTGGCAGTCTGGTACTATAATTCAGAGAGTGAATGATGTGATGTTACTTCCAAATCAAAAAAGAAAAACCCAGATGAAATTTGGGATCTTGGCATCATTGTAAGAGAAAGATCCTCCAGTAATTTCCAGAAACTGAACATAAATCCAGTCATGTAAATCAGACCACGCATCTAGCGCAGTGTCTTAGCTCTTATCTACACAAGATGCCCAGGAAGAGAGCACAAGGAAGCAAAAAAACTAAAAAAGCAAGCATGAAGTAAAGTTTCTACTGACTAATCTCCCAATTTCCTAAGGGTCTGTGTTTTCAAATTCTCCTGAGGTAGAGATCGTGTCAGTCTGTGCTGAGATCAACTGACACTTGCACAGGAGACACTAGCAGGACTAGACCATGGCTTTCACGTTCCTTTTAAACTGATGAGCTCAGAGCTGGAAGGGAGTTCTGTCTTTCTTTCATAAACTTTTATGACTGAGCAGAAATGGAGACACTGGTCAGCTCCGTAACAAAAGGCTACAGCCTCAATGATACTAACTGAAGTCTGCTGTAAATTTACAAGACATTTGCAATTCTTTCTTAACAGAAGATTATGAAATGCCCACAGAAATCTAAGCTAAAAAAACTGAGTGAGATTCATATGATTCTCTGATCCAGCTGGAAAAAGGAACAATATATGAAATATGGCATGTTTTTCCTGAGATTGTGGGCACTGTGTGCTCCTAATTTAGAGACAGTCATTTCACAAGAAGGGTAAATCACTAACATCTCCAAGAAAGTGGGAGGATGGGGAGGGGAGAAAGAAATACCCTGCCAGGAAGAGATTCCCAGACTAGATCTCTTCTAAATTAAATTCAAAATGCTAAAGTAGCAAGTTGAAAGAAAAATAATAAATAAATTATACAAGTGCACAGCATGCAGAGATGTACAAACCAGAAATAATCTAGTTGTCCAAAAAACATGATGTGGGAAGAAAATTACCTTTTGTTTTTTATGTCAGGTACAGGGGTAATAAGTAACCTGCAGCATATGTGCTGAAAATGCTGCCAAATGTTGAGGAGTATAGCAAAGAGAGAGGCATGGAACAGAGGTACTGTGAGAGACAGCATCTTCCAGCTTACCAGAAATTCAGCTCAAACTCCTTCCTGACACTTAAGAAAGCACATCACCAGCAAAGACAATCAGTTTCTACTAAATTTCTACCAGAATTCTTAATTGTTCATATACTAAAGAAAATGGGTAAGTGAGCCACATTGTGCTGCTCTGACCAAAAGTCAACTACCTGTTATCTGGGCACATACAGGGAGGAAAATCTGTCCTCAAGGAGTTTTAACAAGATTCAGATGCCATCTGAGAGACACAATAAATGGGGCAGGGAAGAAGTAATCACTGAAGTCTTAGTGTTGGAAAACACCTGTTTCTGTCATCTTTAATGACGGACTGCCGGAGAAGGTCATCCTGGTTTGAGCACATTGACAGTCCAAACAGACCCCAGGGCTACAGATGAAGCATTAATTAAGTAGTTCTCAATTCAAATGTGCAATGTCAATCATGTTCAAAGGCCATCTAAAGTACGCACAAAATCCCTGAACATTATCATAACAGTTTCAACCAAGGGACACCTGAGTTTTAAATAGGGAAAAGCATTCCCTGGTTTAGGGCAAGATGACTACTACATTTCATGAAAAAAGTGCATGCCACATCATTTAGTTTGCATTCAGACTGTAACTGTCACTTTTGTTTGAAGGCACTGAAGGGGCAAATCAATTAGAGAACTCCACAAGGCACTTGTTGAAACAGAAGCTTTTTTGTTAATTCCTTATGAATTTCCCCAAGAGATATATGCTATTTTCAAGGACTATTGACAGACCATCACTTAATCCTTTATACATAATTACATTTTACTACATAAATCCTTCTGTGAGTTGTATAATCTGATTACTAGACTTGATCTCCTCACCCACAAAAAGTCCTCTTCTGCTGCTATCATATGAAAAATTGTAACCTGTGGTCAGCCTGAAACCCTGGCGTAGCAACTGCAATGGAGACAGGCATCTATGTGCACATTACAAAATGAGAAAGCACAATCTTTAGTACTGGTTCATGTTCTTTTTTTTGGAGTATCTCTACTACAGCAAACTGAAAAAGATGCATTATCCATGAAAACCATGTTTTATGATATTTAAGTATTTTAACAGGCAGATACATTTTCAGGTAAAAATGATCACCAAAATGACCAGTCCTCTTCAGGAGCCTCAGCTTCTACCACGTTAAGCTGATGTATGTTGGTCCTGTATTAGAAAATACCATTGCTTTCACCTAAACTAATTGCTTATTTCCTCCCCCACCTCTTTTCCCTTTTTTCCCTATTGCATAGGTGTGATGGGGTTTTGGCTGCTCTGTGAACCATTAAAGGGAACAGAACCGTTAGAAAAATAACAAAACCTGTTTTTTCAGCCATATCATTTCTCTCATGTGGTTCACCACATGCTGGAGTGAATTTGTCTTGCTAGAAGAGGGGATGAATACAGCAGTGGGAATAACACATTGGGCTTAGAGTATGAAACGAGCTTTCAATTTAGCTTGAATTTAATGCAGACTGTGTTAAAGGAAAAGGATAAAGCAGTAACAACATTTACATTTAAGAAGCTTTATATAGAACTCTGCATCTTTCTAGCAGACGCACAACAGTACTTGGTATAGGTGTCTTTAGGGTGCAGGCACAGGGTGTCTCTGGTGCATCTAGGAAGACATTAATGGCTTGATGCTGAAGTAATACATTCCTGCTCATAAATTTAAAGACATCTGACTTTTACTTGAATCAGATTACATTTCACTGAATTCTAAAATTGTTAAATGAGCAGTCTTACCAGGAAAATGAGGTATGATTTCACCATCTAGTTTGTATGCAACACCAACTTTGATTTCTGGAAATACATCCAAGATATCCAATTTGGTAAGTGCCAATCTATAAAGAAACAGTATTCCAGTTAAACAAGTTCAACAACTCTCAACTCTAATCCCATTGTAAAAATACCAAAAGAAAAATTGACTCCTGCACATTGTGACTAATTGGCTTCCCTTAGAAAAACAGCTCGTGTAGCACTTAACTATTTATCTGCTGTGACTCAAGAAAAAATGCCCACAAAAACCAACGTAAGCAGCCTTTTTGTTGCACCCTTAGATCTAGTACTATGAGAAGATAGCAAAATTCAAAGAACAGGTATTCTTCAGTTAAAGTGACTGGTCTATAGCTTTAAGTGTGAGAATTTTAGTTGGTCAGGGTGCTGCCAAGATACTTTATGACCATTCATTTGAGATGGCTTCATAGCATGATGCCTGTTCCTGTCTGTTCCTGTCCTCTGCCAAATGTTCCCTTCCTACAATGAGGCATCAAAATAATCAAACACTGACTCTGTACATACCTGGCTATAGGCTATTTTAAATAAAATACACAAAGGACAAGAAAACCAGAAAAATTTAAGTATGCATTACAGTTTGATCTAGAAATTTTATGCCAGTTTTGTTTCAGACTACTACTTTTCATTTTAATTGAAATCCCAGTCATATCCAAGTTTTCCACATTTATGCATACTGCAGATTATATTGATGGTTTCCCATCTGTCTTATTTTGAAAACAAACTGACAAAACCAAACCCCATAAACTATATCAGGTTTTAAAGGCCCTTATAATGCATTTAATTTTGTTTGGGTTTGGTGGGATGGCAGAGGTTAGGGTAGCTTGAAGCATCAAGATACACAAGTCCTTCTTGGATCATTTTAAGTATATGCTTAAGAAAAATTTACAAGTATGAAAATATAAAACATAAAACCATATAATATTAGGAAAAGCGAGGGACAGTTAATTTATCAAAATAATCAACAAATCAATACTAACAGTCCAAATGTTACTAACTAGTATATGTAAAATCTGCAGTAATCTGTAGCATTTCATGATTTCATTTTAAGCTGCCAATAAAGCTGTCAAGCTAACTCACGCAGTAAATCCATTAATCATGTAGGCATATCGGAGTAACACAAGGTCCAGCCAGCCACATCTTCTCTTTCTACCAGTGGTAACACCAAACTCTTTACCTCTCATTTGCAGCAATTCTCCAATTTCCTAAAAAAGAACAATACTATTATGCAATTTTTTTTTTTTAAAGAAAAAAATTGCAATACACCATGCAAGTGTAATTTATGATACTGCAAATCACCTTAAGTTCTTCCTCCAATTTTTCACAAAGCTGCCCATTGGTATGAAACTAAAATACAACATGCTATTTCTAATTCAAGAGAATGCTATTTGAGCGAATATCTCAAAATTTGTTCCTGTGCTAGCCTTTCATTCCATAGGAAAGTCTGAGAAACTGACATTCAGATTTGGCAGTCCTGTAAGCTCAGTCTAGAATCAGTAGAAGGAGATATCTAAACACACTGTCGTCTACTTGCATTTAACCGGTAACACTTTTAACATAAGACAGACACACCAAGTTACATCACCCAGTTACAGGTCACACCTAGGGCTGATGATACTCACATTATCTTGTTCTGTAGGAAAGGCACCGATCCCAACTCTCGTTGTATATGCTTTCACCACTCCATACACTTCCCCGACGTTCTGCGGAGGCATGCCTAGACCTGTACACACACCTCCAACTGTGCAGTTTGATGAAGTCACAAAAGGGTATGTGCCTATTAAAAAAAATATTTAAAAAACTGATTGAAATTCTGTTTTTAAACTATTAAAAAAATAATAAATCTAACTGGTGAGAAATAGTACTTGTACTGTACTTACCTAGGTTTCACAACACTAAAAAACCCCACCAGAATAAAAGTATTTTGCAGTCAAGAACATATTTAATGAGGTCTTAGCTGTACATGTACAGTGTCTGATCCTTCTTTATTGATAAAGGTAAAAATCTTAACACTTTAACTGGTACAGAGGCAGAAGTAGACTACATAACTCCGAATGATCATACAAGTTAAAAATTGCAGTAAGACACCAGAAATCCTTGCCTTGCTATCTTATATTAAATATACTCACTAATAGAACAATGTGAAAGCTTGAAGAGAGGCTCTTAAAAAAATGGTATTAAAAGGTTATAAAATACGGATTTACCATTTTTCATTTTGTGTCTCAAAAAGGGTATACCTACCAAAATCTATGTCCAGCAGTGCTGCATTTGCACCTTCTACTAAGATCTTCTTTGGTGGTCCATGTAAAGCCTCATACATGAAATATACACCATCCCTTACCATTGGTTTTACTTTTTCCACGCAGCTCTGAATAATACAAAAGACTAATGTACAGTACAATTTCATTATAACAAAGCTAGCCAGAGTACAAGTGCTATTGCTGTCTCATAGCAATGCTCATATTCCTCTTGAAAAGGAAAAGCAAACAAAGAAATGCTAAATATGCCATAATGTGTAAACAAGAGAAGGAAGAAGGGTAGTATCAGATTTACGCAACAGATACGTATACTCTTCCTAGGAGGAAAGAAAGAAGAAAAAAAAAAAGGAGGGGGAGAAAAGAAATAAAATCCAAATTTTTGAAATGCTTTAGAAATATTCACGCCTGAGTGTAATCACAATACTTTACTGTATTTGGTATTTCATTTCCAAGTGTTCAAAGTTTCTCCCCCAAAACCAGCATGTAGGCCATCTGAAGTCAACAAATGCACAAAATTGTAAAGCAGCAGTAATTGTGACACACGCATATATATATATACACACACACACACACACACGTACGTATGTTTGTAAGTATAAGAAAGAAGTTATTTATTGGACTTCAGGGTCAGTTGCCTGAATGCAACTGGGTATCTGGATGTAAGAAGCCAGCAATGTTCAGATTAACACCTGGTACACAAGTGTTTTTCCCCCATGAGAACATACAGAAGTTCTCATTTTAGTGCTTCACTTCACATGAAATAGAATTTCTTCTCTTTTAGAATTTAATCAAGTGTATTAGGATAAAACAAAGATCAAGTGCAAGCAATTTTCCTTGAGCTACAAAAACATATTATGTTTCCACTATAACAATGAGTTTCAGATATTCTGTAATCCTAATGTGTATTAAGTAAACTATAAAGCATTGTAAGACACTCAACTAAAACTGGTTTTTAGGTCTACATATTGATAAAAATACTACAACTCTACATGTGTAATAGATACTATTAAAAATAAGACAAACAGAAGTACTAAGGACTCCCATATACTCTATTCTAGTGCTTGCAACCTGAGTTTAGTGGCAACTGAGGTCCAAGATTCTCTTTGGCTTGAAAAAAAACAAATATGTAACTCTGCACCCCCTGCCCTGTTCCACACATACCTCAGTTTTAAAAAATTTGCCACATTTGTTTGAAATTTTCTAAGGGTAAAAAAAATCTCATATAGTTAAGTTTTTATAAAATGCATGAACAAAAAGGCTAGGTAAAACACCTGATAATTTTTTTTCAAATAAGAACTTGGTGCAAGAAATTGCACTACTAGGCATAAGAAAATTGATTCCAGTGAGAAATCTCACAACTGTCTCAATTGCAGGGAAAATATCAAATCAGAATTCATAATTAGCCACAAGACTAGTCTGCTGGCAATTAGGCTTCAGTAGTTCTGCTGCTATCAACTTACATTCTTCTGTATTGTTAGACAGTATTGTTTTTCCTTAAGGCTTATTACTTAAAATAATAATTTATTTCAGCTCTTAAGTTTCTGACATAAGGAATTAATGTTCTGCTTTACAATGAAACATACCTTCCCCGACTACAATTTTGGGTATTTTTCTTCTAGCCAATAAGTTTAAGCAAGTGGAAGTCAAAAATAATTCTCTCTTTACAAGCCTTTTTCTTCAAGCTTATAATATTTCTCTTGAAACCAAGTTTGGAAATGCTGCATATAGTGGGGTCAAAAGCATCGATGTAATCAGAATCTTTAAAGTTGATACATACCAATTTCTCATGATACGTATTATGTTTTAACTCCTCACACAAGCACAAGTGTCAGTCACTAAGAGATTTACGTATGGGTAACTGCACACAGTGATTATATCATTTAACAGAGAAA
The DNA here is from genome assembly GCA_004320125.1 of Scolopax mira. Classification (NCBI taxonomy): domain Eukaryota; kingdom Metazoa; phylum Chordata; class Aves; order Charadriiformes; family Scolopacidae; genus Scolopax; species Scolopax mira. The sequence continues at coordinate 90,147 of BJBW01000483.1, read as the reverse complement.
CAGGCTTACCTTGAGCTTTTTCAATTCCCCTTCAATATCTATCTCCAAAGTAGGATATATCGCTTTGTACTGATTGGCTAACACTTTGAACCTGGAAGGCAAAAATGCTTCAATAAGGGATTTGTTTGTTTTCTCCCTCATGTCCCCACCAACCTTCGGTTTTACATTACCTCCAATTACTTGGTGACTAAACAAAATGTTTTAATAGTTATAAATATATACTTTATTAAAGTGATAAAGAAAATTATTTTCATATCTAAAAATATATTTTAATTTTAACTGTAACACCAACAAGATGTAATTGCTTACACAGGGTACTACCCAGAAACTGAAAACTGTAAGTATACATTAAACCACATAAATTACCTCTCAGAAAATTCATCGAAGTCAGAAACAAGATCACACATTCTGAGTCCACTTCGAGCAGCTTTTGAAGAATATACTGGACCAATTCCTTTCTTGGTGGTTCCCAAACTTTCAAAAGATAACAACAGAAATTATTCTTTATATTCAACTAAGGGTTTTTTTTTTTTTCTTTAAAGCCATTACATCCTTAGCATAAAATGAAATGGTGTTAATTGTGAGGATGTAGAATCTTGTTTTAAGCATTTAAAAACTCAAGATACTTCAGGATGCAACTTCTTTTCAGAATATCGCTATTTATAGATATCAATATATTAATCTTCTACATAGTTGCAGTTTTAAACCATGCTTTAGTGAACACTTTGAAAACCAAATGCCAAAACAACATCCTTCAGTACTATGAACTGAAATAACTGAACACCTTCCTAAAAAGCTGTCCTAAAGATGTGAAGAAAGTCCTCCATAAAGCAACAGTGTAAACAGAGTAGATTTCAAATTTGTATTTAAGAAATATTTAATTTAATTCTAAATGCCTCAGTTGGAGCCAGGAAAACTGCCGAGCATATAAGAGTGACAACAATACTCAAAATGCTGTAAGTTAGAAAGGGTTCAGGAATAGATTTTCCACTGCAGACATTTCTGAAAATCTAAATTCTTTTTCTTACCCTTACCTACCCACACCACCTGAAAAGCCTTTTTCAGCTTGTGTCAGTGATATCATTAGACACTGACTTTTGTCAGAGAAACAAGACCTGAACATTGTGACTTAAATAATTGACTCTACTCTCCACCCCAATTCTCTACCATAGAGAATATTTTTAAGGAGAAGTTGGTTCCCTTTTTTTTTTTCATTAAGACATACTAATTCATAAAAAAGCTAAATTTTCAGAACACTATATTTACAGAAGTTAAAACAATTATATAAGCATAATATACTATATTAACTTTTATATAACCTTTCTGCAGTGGAAGCTACATGAGCCTGACTTATGACTGGTTTTGAGCTACATTTGGGCAGATAAAAGCATTCAATTAAAATTAAAAATTAACTTACTATTTATCATGATCAACTTTAAAATGTTAGACACAATGAATTTAAATAACAAATGTCCTATGCAGTCAAACCTACGAGTTAGACATGCTAGCCAGCTACTTTTATATATATATAAAGCAAATTAGGAACCAGGAATGTTTTCCTAAGGCAACATAGCAAGGCTACAACCCTTTCACTAAGAATATAATCTTTTGCTAGCCACTGGAGGATAAAAGTGGAAGAAATGATCCCTGCATACTCCACACTGAAAAATTACAAGGATAATTAATACTTTTTAAAACTTGATGACAAACAATAACAAAAGTCCAATGTATTAAAGTCAAATGTTTGTATTAAGTCATCCTATGTTTGACAAAATAGAACTACGTACTTCTTTCCTGCTTGTTCTTGCCTCTGTTGTTCTTGGATGCCATCAGCAGCTTGGTGGAAATCAAATACTAAGAAAATAAAAATAGGTTGAGTAGAAAATTTCTGTGAAACAAACTATCATATCAGTAACAACTTCTTCAAACTAACTCTCACCCTGTTTATCAACGTGGAAAATATACATAGTGAAGAGAGGTAAATAAAATGACAAGAGGGTTTTTTTTCCTCCTTTTTTTACAAGTTACATTTTTTTCACGAAGAAAAATTCTAGGTTTTTTCAGAGACTTTTTTTTTTGAAAGGTTTCTTTTGTAGAATACTTGCAGACTGTGTATACACTGTCTACAGAATAATTACTAAGCCATTTCAGCTTTGTAGTGGCCCAAGATAATATCTGGATAACAAAGAAAACTCGTAGTTGAAAAAATCCTGGAAAACAGGTTATAGTCAAAAATGTCACACTGCTGAAATTTAAGGTAGGAACTTTAAATAAACATTCTAAATATCTCATAAACCATTTTATTGTTACATTTTAGACAACATACATTTGAAAATACATTTGGAAATACAAAAGCTCTCAGCAACATCTGTTATGTAAACAGAAGTCCCTTCACAAGCCCTGCTTTTTCTAAAGCATTACATATTATTGACAAAGATTATGCAAATTATTCCTTGCACCAATTCTTTGTCTGCCATAAAAGAAAAAAATATTATTATTAAAAAAAAAAATCTGACAAGACTCATGTCAAATACAGTTTGCAGTTTAACAGAAGCCTTCTTGTTTTTCTTAAGTACTACCTCCCACCATAAAAACTACAAATCTACACATTACACAGGAAATATGGGAAAATTTGCAAGAAACAGACTCATTTAACAAATACGCCACTCTGTCTAGAACAAGAGTTGGTTTTCCTTGTCTGTGTTACCAATTTATTTTTGAATTCGCTTCTACACATCCCCATAATTTAAAGGATTAGATTATCCCCAGCAGCCTGAACCTATTTTTAGTTGATCTTTTGGTACAGACTAATGATTCACAGATTGTCAATATCCATTTTAGAGAAGGCATATTTATCATGGCAACAGATCTCCAGACTGTCATCAAAACTTTCCAAACAGAAAGTTCATTTACGTTAAGAGATTGAATCATTATAAAGGACAGTCAATAACTCGGGATCTGTTTAGCTATGACAACCTCACAGTATTATTACCATTGCAATATAATCATCACAGAACAGTTTTTCTAATAATCTAGTAATTTCCAAGTAATTCATCTACAGTGATTCTAATCTCAGACAGGATTTTAAGTAACTATTCTTCGGTTACTAACTATTTCAAAGTCAGTAGTTACTCTAAACTAAAAATGTGTTTATTCTGAAATAACATGTTCACTCAGTCAGCTATTCCAGATCAATTGAAAAAAAAAACCAACCACAAAACCTTTTTTTCTGGTGTAATAAGTTTTTATCTGATAAAGACCTAAAAAGTTTGCATCATCTGAAGATGACTACAAGAGCAGCAATAAGCCCATTTCCTAACACATGCACTCATGAAACTATTAGATTACAAATCTAAGTATCTACTTTAAGGGATGAATTTATGTAATAAAGATGTCGTAGCAGTGATACAGGAAGAGCCTCTGAAGGTCTGTGTTGGTGGTTTCACCTCTAAATGCTATTTTACTCCAAGCTCTGAACTGCAGAGATGTCTGGAACACACCCGACTGACGAGCTCCCAGCGAGGAGAGCAGCCATCCTCCCCATCCCTGCAGAGTCCTTCCCAGAAAGACTCCTTTCTGAAGGACGTGGCAATCTACTTGGTAGGAAGCCCGTGAGTTTGGTAGTCACACCCAGGCATGTGGTTTCCCAGCAGAAAAGTTGCTACAAGCAGCTCTGCTTTTACACCCAAGGGGGAAAAATGAATCCTTCAGTCAATTAACTTCTGAACTGCTTTTTGACTGCTTTGCACCCCTAACATTTGGCTTGGAAAGTGAACCTGTTTTTCTGACTTGGTTATGCTTATGGAATAGAATTAAAGAGTCACTAGAATATAATCCTGGGATAGTCCTGAGGGGTGAATGATGTTTTTTCTAGGATGTTCAATAAACCAAAGCAGCTACGGAGACTTAATTTAAAGAAAAGTACATACCTACATAAAGAGATGACAAAAATTGTCATGCTTATATTGCCATGGAAAAGCCAGAGAAAACAAAGATTAACCAAAAAAAAAAACAACCCCACAATCAGCAACTTACCAATATGTGCCCTGTCAGAAATTATTAGTCTTTTTTCCCAGCCTTCTAGCCCTTAAAAGACAAAACGAAATAGTTCAAATTATACTTTGTGTAGCATTTTTGTCTTATGAGGTATAAAAGATAAACACTTTCCATGTTAAACTTCAATCTATTTCAAGATTGAGCAATCACATTCCAGAGGAAAAAAAAAATATTTCAATAATTAAAACTTAGCATCAGTCTATAAAGCTGTGAAAGTCAGGCCTATTCTGAGGAAAAACTCTAACTATTTTGTTAGTTCTTCATTTTAAGCAACCAATTAGTAGCTTTTTGGTTTTTAATGATCTAGACCATTGATGTACCTCACTTACAGCACACTGTTGCCAAGCATGGCTATAGACATAAAGTATCCAAAAACTGAGTTCTGAATCAAAAAGTGATTACCACAGCATTTGTTTACATTAACATGTATCATCAAACTGCACACTAATATTGTAAGAGGTAAAACACTATGAACAGGTAACAACATACTTTAACAAGTTTTCTTAAATTCATTGCCTTAAGCAAATAAAAATGTCTGTAGATAATTCATATTTAGAACGTGTTCTCGCCTAAAACTGTACAGAGACTCCTTTTGTCTGTCTTTCCACAAGGGCCTTCAAGCAAGATTCCTGTCACAAACTCCAGCAGCTAAACAGAGTTCTGGAAAAATACATTGTATGTAACCTCTGCAGAAGCATCCTCTATCTAAATCTTTTGTGGAGTGCCCCACAAACTATTTTAAGAGTAGTATCTTCAAATTTTCTCACCTTTTCCTTTCTTTAAGTTTTTTTCAGCTTCTTCAAAGAGTCCTGGCAAATGAATTACAACACCATTTCCTGAAAAAAAAATTACACAAAATTTAATTAACTATGTTTGAGCAGGGAAAAAAATTACTCCAAACAATTCAAAGACACTTCAAGGTTTGTATGCAGAGTATTTAAGTTTTTAAACTTTCAAAACATTGCAATTTTTATTCTTAGGAATTTGTCTGTAAAAGACTGATTTACACCTAAAGTACTCATTTCTAACTATATGCGTTTAATCTTTTCAATAAACTCAAACTTTCCATTTAGATCAGGACAAACAGTAAAAGCATCGTGGGACAGTCCAGAATGCAACTTCCTCTTCCTCATATCTAAAATTAACTTCCCTCTCTGTACTTCATTTTAATAACCCTATTGCTTTTTAAAAGCTTAGCACTTTTCTATCATTATTATAAACATTAGCATTGCCTTCGGGCACTCTTCTGCTGTTAACAGACACAGTATATTCTGTATATAGAATTGGGGCTGTTTACAGACTAGCAAAAATAACACAGTGAAAAGCTCTATAACAAGCAAGCTCTTTCCTACAGCTGTCATATTGATCAGGAGATGACTAGCTCATACAATTAACCAGCGTAACTGAGTATCAAGAAAGAACATTTCCATATAGCAAACCGAAACATCTTAGCTCATATCAAACTTAGTAGATCATTAGATCCAAAACTATCAGTATGATAACACTTAACTAAAGAATGAAGGGACATGCCATTTCAAATTATTTGCATGTTACGTAATTTCAAATAGATAAAAGCATTCTAAACACAGAGATATTTAAGACTTCTTCACTATAAGTTTCATGGCAGACTCTTAATCAATAGTAATAATCTCTTATAATCATCCAGCCACTTTGCCCTTGCCCTTTATTTTTTTTTTTAACCTATAAGCCCTTTCAGTGGAATCCTAAAACAGATTTTTTTTCCAAAAGAGATTTTAAACAAAAGGCAAACAGTCCTAGTTTCATCCGGGATAGAGTTAATTTTCTTCTTAGTAGCTGCTACGTTTTGGATTTAGTATGAGAATAATGTTAATGACACAGATTGTTTTAGTTGTTGCTAAGTAATGTGTATATTAAGTCATGGACTTTTTCATCTCCCCATAGGAGCTGAGAGGGAGCATAGGCAGGATAAACTGGCCAAAGGAATATTCCATACCATACATGTCATGCTCAGTATATAAATGGAGGTTCTGCGATCACTGCTCAGGACGAGCTTGGCAATTGATCATCAGGTGGTGAGCAACTGTATTGATTCACTCTCTTTGTATATTCTTTTACTATTATCTTCTCTTCCGTTACTGTTCTATTAAGCTGTTTTTATCTCAACCTACAAAGTTTGGCTTTTTTCCCTTTTTCTCCCTCATCTCATCTACCAGTAGCTGGGTGAAAGTGAGTGAACGGCTGCATGGTCCTAGCTGCTGTCTGGGATTAAACCATGATGCTAGAAGAATAAACTTTAGATTTGAGACAAGACCAAGAGATAGCAGATACAGACAAGAGGATTTGTAAAAAGCTCTCTCCTTCCTACTGTGCTTCTAAAGGATGGGGTCTTTCCTACTCAACCCTGAGTCTATCAAACAAAACAAGATACATCTTCAAGCAACAACTTTTTAAAGAAACACAATACAGTAACACATCAGAAGAAAATAAAAGTAGTATTATCTGCCACAGCCCTCAAAACTAGAAGTGGTTAACATCCCAACCTTGCCTGCAGAGGGAATCTATTTCCATGCCCACGGCCTGTAGAAGAAGGGCAAGTTGATCTGAAACTATCCCACTATCAAGTCACAATATAACAGCTGAAAAAAGACAATTAACCACCAATTCCCATCAAGTAAATAAAGAGTTAATGCTGACCTTGAGTATACAGTCACTACAAGCTGGACCCAAGAATTCAGCAAGTACTGTTTATGAATCAAGTAACTAGCGACAGAGGCTCTCTAGTTGCTATGCTGTTTAGCAAACTGTCAATGCCCACTTACTCTTGGCACATACACAAGGCTGAGAGGCAAGAGTACAGGCTCAAAGCAATGAGAGAGCAAAGGAAGAAGGTAGGAAGAGCACAGCAATATAGTCCTGATTGGGAGAAGTACACTGTGTAAGGGACAGGAGCTCTGGGCATTGAAAAAGCAGGATGGAAGTGTGGATAGGTCACAGCCTTCAGTGACCCCAGAGACTCACCTGGTTTGTGAATCAGCACAAAAGTGCATGCACAGTTATAATGCTGTGTAGACATGTTCTATATTTACCTCCATTTTTATAAGGAAATTTTAAGGGCAACAGAGATTTATTAAGTAGGTTGATCACACATGCAATTCAAAAAAAAAAAAAAAAAAACAACCACCACACCACAGGATTGAAAACAGGATCCCAAGTTCCAAGATAGGGAAGGATAAGTGAGCTTGTACGGACAACAGACAGGACAATCTAAACCCCCTTTCAGGAAGCAAACAGATCATAGATCCTGACATCACATAGTATTGCCACTGCCCTAAACCTTCTAACATTCTCCTGAGAGGACTTCTTGGTAAGAACAATAGAGTATAGTGCAGAATTCTTTCTGTAGTCAGCATTCATTTCACAATCCAACGGAAAAGGGAAGAAAGATCTGTTTCAAAAGGTACTGGTAGTTACTTAGCAGGGCTGAAGATTAAAACAGAGAGGAGGAATTCTGAGAATAAAATAAATAATTGGTAGAAAAAATAAGAGGGAATGGGAGAATGAAGATACAGTGGGCAGCTAGATGTTTGCATTGATAGGACTGATAAAAACAAAGATGAACTTTCCATGACAGTAAAAGACACCTCTAATCCAAACTTCACAATTGAGCTAAAATAGTATTAACAAGATGGTAGAGCAGTTCAGGCCTATGAGAATCTGAGAAAGCAAGCTCTGATCCTGTATGTTCTTAGATATATTTTTTTTAATTTCAATACGTCAGAAGTCAGTAACTACAGTATTGTCTATTTTCAAGAGACATCCCACTTACCAATGAATGCAGTGACTTTTGGATTGATGATCCCACTTGGCAGAAGATGAAAGTCATACTCCACAGAATCCACAACAACTGTATGTCCCGCATTATTGCCTCCCTATAGGAAGGGGGGGGGAAGCAGAGCATTAATAGTTTTTGTAACTAAAGACAAATGAATACACAGTATAGAGATTAAATAAACCAATTACAGCTCAAATTCTGCAGCTTTCAATTCTATTACTAACAAAGAGATGTTTCAAAGACCTCCCAGGAAATCAGACGAATTTGTTTTTGTCAAACTCCACAATTTCAACATCAGTATTATCTGTCATACAGACTTTGGATGGTATTTTGGTTCATTAAAGGCAAAAGAACTTGGAATAACACTAAAGTGTTTCTAAAAGTTATTGGACAGAAGCGTAAGTATTCTGTAACTTTGCATATTCTATGCAAATATTTCTAAAAGCCATCACCAGTTTTACTAGGTTCCTATTACAGTTACGGAGTATAAATATTAAAAATAGAACCACAACCTTTGTACTGAAAAGAAAAATCATCAGTAAATCTCAGTATATAAAACCATCTAGGAATTGGGAAAGACAAGTCTCTCTTGAATGCAGGTTACTATTAACAAGAAAAACTATTAACTAGAAAAACAAAGTTAACTTATTCTATACATCCTCAGTGATAAGAGAGGTCTGTAATAGTGCAAGTCATTTATATCTCAAACATGCTATTAAGGGGTGAACCTTGAGGCAACTAAGAAGATTGTGGTTTCGTAATTTACAGGAAACCATTTACATCAAACTAACACTTAACACTTCTAGCTTTTTTTATTACTAAGAGAGTATTAAAAGATTTGTTAAACTGAAATACATCTAAAATACAAAAAGAAGCCTGTGACTAAGTCTTAAAGAGGGTCAAGACAGGCTTATGAAATGAAAAAGATTACAAAATAGTTACCAAATATCCCTAGTTCTTGTTTGTTGTACTTCTGAAAATAAGCTTACACTCTCCTGTGACCGAGTCATTTGTGCAAGACAAGGGTGCATACAAAATGTTTCCGTTCATCATATCTAGAGGAACATCCTTTAGAGGCACCTTGCACCAGAAATAAACAAACTGATTCAGAAAAGGAGAGCCTTAAAGGAAAGACTTTTAATTTAAGCCTTCTTTCAGCACCAGACAAACTGAAGAAAGGCATTACAGGAAAAGAAGAAAAATATGAAATATTACTCTGTGGAATTATAAATCTGAAATATTTCAGAATACTGTATCACAAAGTCTTTTCTAAGCAATGGACTCAATAGCTACTTGCTATTTACACAACATTTAAAAGCATGAATGCAATACATAAAGCCATGTATCTGACATAACAAATAAAGAATATTCTCAGAAATCAAACATTTGTGCCAGTTCGTAAACACACATCCCACAGGTAAAAGCCCATGAAGCTAGCAAAGAAAATTCTCAAAATTTCACTATTATTTGAGGAGTTGCAGTTGCCCCACCTCCTTTGTGAATAGAGAGAAGACTTACAAACCTTCACCCAACAAAGGAAATGTCTGAATTTAAGAAAATTTTAAATCATTTAGTAGAGTTTTTCAATGTAGGGATCAGTACCTTGAAGTTGTATAGATTTATGGATGCAGATGGTTTTCACTGCAAATGATCTGAATTTATCATAGAAGGCCAAATGTTCAATTCACAACATGTGAAACACATTAAATGTATAAAGCAAACCCTTAAGTTTATTGTTTTAAGAAAATTATAAGTGTTCAGTAATAACCTTCTTCCTCCTCCCATCCCTTCTACTCAACAGTAGATGTTAAAAAATATTATTTAGTGGTCTACAACCTCTACAGTTGCAGCTTTGATTTGAAAGGATATTAAGTAACTCTTGAGCTATTGCAAGTTACTCCAAAACTAGATAATATTCTGAGAACTATTAAATTATATATACACATATAAAATATACAAGCTTTTTTTTTTAGTAAGAAAAGACACTGGTTTTCCACTCAGTATTTGAGACCCTAAGCAGAACCTTTCTTGAAGGGAAAAAGAACAGTTATGTACTAAAGTAATACTTAGTGTCGAGTACACCTGTTGTAAAACCTCATCAGATTGCTTCAAATTATTACTTTTTATTAGATCCACTGGTTAATAGCAGCCTAGACAAATTTACCATGAGCACTGCAGTAATTTTAATGAAAATTCAAGAAATAGGTCCAAGGACAACACTGAAGTACTGAGGTCGCAGAAACTTATAAGTCCAAACTCTCCCACTACAGCATAAATAAATTGGACTAACCCATAAGCAACGCTAAGATTAGTGAATGACTGTTCATTTGAAATCCCCTACTATCTGAATGATTTCATTTCATGTTTTGCTTCTCAATTTATTTTTCAAAAAATGTTTTTCCAGCAACATGAATGTCAAAGAGAAATTTGTGATTGTAGAAATTAGATCATGATTAACAGTAAATTCTTACTCTCTTAAAAGTTTGCTTAGCTAGCGGTGCCATACAGACATAGTAACTTAAAATTTAGTGGTGACATCTGCTTGATTAAGGTGTACAGCATGCAAACTCAGCCTCTGTTCCTCATGGAACACAGCTGCTGGGTTTTACTGGCATCGAGATTTCTTCCTTGCACTCTTGGTTGATACCAAGGTGAGTAGGTTCTGTGCTCAATAAAAGAATATATCATGGCTGACAGAATAAAAATATCAGATTACCTTTTAAACCCTGAACTACACACACAGTACAGCTCATACCTCATCTAGAATCAAGTAGTTTATATATATATATATTTCTGCATGTTATACTTTAAGGGATTTTGCTATAGACTCAAGTAAAAAACTTGATATTGTATGTGATAAATTACTATCTGAACACACTTAGGCCATACTGACTGAAATTACTGTAAAAAAAAAAAAGTTTTGTTTTACCTCAAACCAGGACACATACTAATACCTCAAGGTTTCCAAATGCTTATTTTCAGATTGGATTCAAATCTGAACCATCGAATTTAGTTGTTTATAATATTATGATACCATGAAAAGATTCAATCCTGAAAGTGCTATCGATAGCAGCCATCTGGTAGAACGTTAAGTCAGAACTCTCCTGCTTTTGAAGTCATTGACACAATGCATCATTTTGAAAAATATTTTTCATTTCAAACCATATTTCAGGAGAGTATTAAAACAACAGCATTTCATTACTTCAGTTTTCAAAAGTCTGCTGTTGATTTACAGGTAAACTATCCTACCTGCAGAAGTTCAGGCATATAGTTACAGAGTTAGGAAGAGTAGTGTATTAAGAGAATGGTTCACACTGTACACTTACAGTGAACTAGCAGTAAAGTGTACACATGTTGTGTGCTCAGATGTTGCACAACACAAGTTTGGTAAACAATACTTATTACAAAAACCTGAACTCAGAGTTCTAGTGGTGGTGGGGTGGAGGGGCAAGTTGTTGTTAAATTGTAGGGCTTGGTTTGATTTTTCTCTCCCCACCCCTTCAGAAACTGATGATAATGCCAACACCTTTGTAATGTAAGCAAGTACTGACTCTGTGCATAATTCAAGGCATAAGCTGATGAAGTCACTCCTGGCTTCAGTGCTTTCCATCTAGTCTTCTTGCTCCTCCTCCCTCATCACACTAAACCAAACTGGATCAGTTATGTCACTCAAGCTAACACTCCTTTGATTCAAATGTTCAAACATTATTAATGGAGAACTAACTGTGGAATTTATTTTCACTATTAGTTAAACAAAATTCATGCTCAAGTGATCTTCAATACATTCTATAAATCTTTGGCCAGAGGGAAATGAAGATATACAAGTCATTTCTTGAGGCTGGCAATGCTTCCTATTTAACTAAATACAGTAAGCAGTCTACCATATCTCTGCAACCTTCTAGGTACACAAATTTATGGGAGTTATCTCCTAGCCATATGAAAACTGAAATGCCTACCTTGGGCCAACACAGACAGAGAGGTCAAGTGCGTGGCAAGACCAAAAAATGCTCTTGCTCAGTCTGGAAAACACTACATGTATATAGCAATGGCTCCTTTTCCTGTTTTCCCTGCACAACTGCAAAATTTCCTTCATCTGAGCCAAGGAGTGTGGTGTGGCCAACACTCATGCATTAGGACAAGTCAACCAAACTTCTCCCTGAAGTTCTAGTAGAACTCACTTAAAAGAGTGCTATTTGAAAAACAAAAAAGACAAACCATTTCTCTTTAGGTTTTCTTTATGTCAGAAAACAGCCTCTGGACTTGGGCGCATTTCATCACAGAAAGCTGAGCATATTGGAAAAATATCCTTGTACCTCACTAAAGAGCAGAACATAAAGCAGATTCTCCATTGAGCAACAAAGCAGCTACACAAAACAAAAAGAATTAAGAACTAGTAACAACACACTATGCTCCTATCAAGAGGCTAACACAGGCTTACTGCTCCTGAAGTCCCAGGAATATTCTGCTTGGATACAGCACCATTTATTTGTGCATGTCTGTTGAGGCACAGCACTGCAGTTTTAGCATACTCTGAGGTTTCCAAATTGGGATTTTGAGCAGTCAGCAATCTTCTTCGCACTGTATTTTGAGGTAGATTTAAAAAGGTTAAAAGCATTTCAGTTTGTTTTTTCCTTTCTCCTTTACTTGTACTATTTGTTCTCCTCGTATCTTTCAGTTGGAACAGTTCTCTCTCCCTAAGGAGATCACAGCTTTACCAAACTACAACATTAAATTGTGTCTCTAATGGAATTTCCACAATTTTTCAACTGTTAGGAGCATGAACTTTATAATACAAATACAGTTGTGTCCTTTCTTAACTTTTGACTTTTCCTTGTAGTCAATACCTAGGCCCATTGTTGTTGCTCAGGTCACCAAACAACACCACCAAAGTTGGCTGGTTGGTTTCATGGTTGGATCCAGCCTCCAGTTTTCAGAAGGCTAGTTGCTGCCTACACTGCCCCCAGCAATGCCAAAGGGTAATTCTCACCAGGTGACATTCAACATTTATGCTGATAAGGGAAAAACACGAGTTTGCTCAAAGTGCAGGGAGAGCCAAACCCTACTTTTCCCCCTCCCAACAGTATCAATTCAAACAATTCATGGAATTATGAAGTTGGGCATCTTTATCATAGCCTTGATGCAAAAAGAAACAAATCAAACAAAAAAACCCTACTTCAACCATGAAACTTTCCTAGTACTATATATTTAGAGTTGTTTTTCAGGGGCTTGTTTGGTTATTGATTTGTTGTGGTGTTTTTTGGTTTGATTTTTTTCAAACTTCTGCGTGTATCCAACTCAAAAGGGTACCAGTTGGATTGGAATGAAGAACATTTATTTCCATTTATTTGGAGATGTAGTGTGAAAGTCATCACGAACAACAAGTGTGAACCTATGCATTTCAGTATATGGATTTATATAGTTTTGGGACTTTAATTTGATGCTCTGATGGATGAACAATCTAAAATCCTATTAAGATACAGTAGCCTTTTGTCTTCTTTCATGATCCCAACACTATTAAATCACAGTCTTATTTTAGAGTATTTTAAGTCGTTAAGTGCTAGAGTGAAGGCAAGGTCAGGCACAAGACCATTACTCAATCCATAATATTTTAAGAAAAACCTGTTGTTTTAAGATAACTAAATGCATAAGCTTTTTAAAAAGGCATTATTCCATTTTCACTGGTCTGGTATGCTTAAATCACTTCCCTGAAAAACTACATGATCCCTGACCACCAGCTGGTAATCCTGAAATATCCAAGCTATTCAACATGTAGAACAGCTAAGTATACAGGACTCTGACAGAAAGGTGCATACTAATAGACAGATTATCACACAAGTGGCGGGGGGGTGGGTTGGACTAGATGACCTCCAGAGACCCCTTCCAACTCCATATGATTCTAAGTACTGTTAGAACAACAGCCATCCTGGTAACAAAACCCTATACTTACCTGCATCCTAGAAGCCTCATTCCAAAAAATACTCCCTATAAAATACCCCTTTTGAAATATTCCTTGTAGAGCAATAAGGTGCTCAGAAATAATATTATATTTTTAAAGGAAACAACAACAACAAAAAAGTCAAGTTTTTTCTTCAGCTTGCTCAGGAAGATCAAGTAGCCTAAAAATCCTTCTCAGGGTAGGCACCACACCCAAGAATCTGCATCCATACATTCAATTTAGATAAGGTTAGTTCAGTACTACACACAAAACAAGATACTATTCTAAAACATACCTTTCCTGGCAAATGTGAACAGAATGAGTTACACGTGCACAGAGGGGAATATGATAGCAAAGGCAGCTGTACATCTGGGGGCTGTTTGATAAATGTTCTTAGGAAACACCCTTTTTGCAATAGTTTTGAGTGCCTGAAAATACTAATTTTGAAGGAAAAAAAGTCATTATCTGCTAGTTGACATTTTACTGGAAACACATGTGAAGTTTCAATAAATCAAACAAGTGACTCCTGCCAGCCAAAACACACTATCAAAGCACTGGAAGGCAACACTTACCACAAACAATACACTCCTGCACACAACACAAACACACCAGTTACCAAAATACTGCACCATGGTCCAGACAGTATCACTGGAAAATATAGCGAAAGCTAATTGATAGTATCAAAGAGGACTACATTTTAAACGTACTGACTGAACAGTACTTCTACATCTAGGTAATTTTAAGGGAAATAATTTTAAGCATTTCACCTATCTATACAAAATAGCTTACTTTCTCTTGCAGTCTATAGCTTTTAAGTATCTTAACTGCCAGCTAAAGAACTGAATAGAACTAGCAACAATATTAATGCAAGTACCTGACTACAGTATTATGATTTTTTTTCCTTATAGCTCTCGAGACTGAAACCAATTTTTATAAGTGGAGGAAACATGGAATCTAGTTTTCTGAAAAGACTCTGAAAGTGATACCCAAATTTAGATAGAGAAATTTAGATAGAGAAACTGAATTTGAACTTTTTCTTCTGGTGAGTTTGCTCAGAAAGGTTCCATGCTCCTGGGTTTGCAGCTAATCTCACTGATTTACCTGAAAAGTATGCAAAGGACTTGACCACCTCTCCTTCCAGTTTAAGGATTGGCAGTTCTTCTATTTTCCTGTCACATGGGCCTCTTCCAGGAAAAATCTACACACATATTCATGATTCACTGAAAGACCACCACTCTTGATCTTAAGTTCATTCTAGCTTTAAACATTTTCTTTCCCCCTTTTTTTTTTTTATGAAAAAAGTGCAGTCTAATCAATGTACCAACTTGAAGCAAGCAAAACTTCATAAAGTTTCATAAACTGAAAGCAAAAACACTGAAAGCAAAAACACTAGTCCTCTTTAAAAAAAAAATAAATAATCAAACAGTAAGACATTCTCTGCTTTTTAAAGCCTTTGCGTAGAGCAGAAAGAGCAAGAGTAAATGTGTACCATGTGTGCCAGACAAGGAAGTGTGTGCAGAAGTATGCGGCATGCGTACAAACCTAAGTAGAGCATGCAAGCAAGAAATCACCGCAGGAACACATACAAAATGTAACACATTTGAAACTAAAATGGAGGAACAACAGCACATCTTTCTTCATTTTAGCATTTACATCAGTCAAAAATACGCATTTTAGTTTCAGAGCATACCTTCATTAGTCAAGGACAGACCATACGATAGTATAATAACCAGAACAGTTCAATCCATTTTGAACATACCAAGACAAGAGAGCAGCTCAAACCCTGATGCCTTGCCTACAGCAGTACTCTCACAACGGCTAAGACTGGTCTACATTACTGGAACTCTACCTAACAGTGGAGGTGCATAAGGGGAAAAATGATTTAATTAGAAAAGCAGACTGAAATTACTATGAAAACCATACTGTGAATGGCTCTCTATACAGATACTAAATACAAAAGTATTTAAAATAGCTCTGAAATACTGACATACGCATTTAAGAGAACTATCTACTCAAAAAGTTTATGATGACAATCACTGCTTTTTCTTATGACACGATCGTGCCAAGTTGTCTATCTCAAAAATATGATGCCTCAGGGTAGAGCAAAGAAGTCTTTCAAGTTATCTCCTCTAGAATAGAAATTAGTTGTCTAGTTTAAAGAGATGTTATCTCATGCTACGGTAAGGAAGAAGACATACACTCCTTTCAACTTTCCCCATCAGATGTGTGTGTGCATAATTTTTTCTACAGTTTACTTTTATTGCTACCACATTCCAGCATTCTTTTTTAGCTCAGGGCAACCACTGTTGTTTCTGAGATAGCTATACAAGTGACTGCCAAGTTGGGCAAGAAGCAAGTCAATGTTGCTTTGGCATCATATGGCTGTAAACATTTTTATTTAACTCTTAGATGAAAAGTCAAAAATACATCAAGAAAGCTGGATACTACCATTACTTACAAGAAACAATAAGAAAGGCTCCTTCTTGCCACAATCAGATTCTGGGAATGCTGAACATACCTTTAAAACGTTCATCACTAGCAAAAAGACATATCTGAACCCCTATGAACTCTAACTAGGCATAGCTTAGCACTTACTAGGCTATTTGGTTCTCATTTTAATACACATTGCCAAAATCTATTTTAAACCACCCCCCTTTAAAAAAAAAATTTAAAAATAACCAAGGTTTTCATAACTAATCCATTCTCTCACATCCCAGATTTTGCAATTAATTTCTTGCTTTCTTCCCCTTCTGCCCCAAATGAATTAGGAGCTAACCAACTCCACTGTATAACCTACTCCTGGATTTCAGTATAAACAACATCCAGCAATTTTCTTCCTTAACAATCCATTTATGTTTGTAAGATCTAAACCTACTTCAAGAAGCCATCATGTTATACACTTAATAAAAGTTTCTAAAACTTTGGCTAGACTTCAGATGTTTTTCAAAGTGCATCAGAACAAGATCAAAAGTGTGGTTTGAGGCAGAATATAATAAGCACATTATGTTTTACACATTCACCTGTTTTCTCCTAACAAATAAAACATTAATTTTACTTAAGTCTATTAATCTCAAAAAACTCCAATACATTTCTCTTTACTGATAGAACTTGCTCTAAGCATCTGCTGTTGAAAGACAACATTCAGAAAGACTCTTTAGAGATGGTTTTGGCTTAATTTCATCTCATCTGCAAAACCTTGTGCTGTTGCAATGCCTATCTGTTAGCAGAAAACAGGATTCATTATTGAAGTCCAGAATAAAGACCAACCTATCTCTAAGAGATAGAAGAGATCAGGGAGGCAGGCAGATAGGGAACCAGAAAAAATTTGAACGCACAGATTGGTCCAGCACTATGTTGCTTCAGTGCACAAAACCCCACTGATGTTTGCTACATTTCACAAAAATATTTAAGAAAGGATATGAAAAATTAAAAGTGACTTTGGGAACATTTACAGAAAACATCTTCCAAATGTGTGAGGTAGTACAGTAGGAATAAATATTTTTGAAATCTTAACAAGCTGCTACAGAGTACTGCATCTTAACCAACCAAGCACACACAGTAAGCTTTTGTAGCAAGATTGAAGGAACAATAAGAAACCAGTAGA
Source organism: Scolopax mira (assembly GCA_004320125.1). NCBI lineage: Eukaryota > Metazoa > Chordata > Aves > Charadriiformes > Scolopacidae > Scolopax > Scolopax mira. Next base: position 72,738 of record BJBW01000483.1, on the reverse strand, counting down.
TCAAAGTGTAATTTGCTCTTTAGTGCTATTAAGGTCTCCTTTGTTAATGGTACAAAGTTTATGAACTAGAAAATTATATTCAACTGTTCTATTTGAAATAAGGTATACATTGTGTGACTGTTTATAATAACAAAAGATTACCTGCCAGTGATGCTCTAAAGCAAGTCTGCAAAGCATATGACTCACTGATGGGCCAGGACAAGAAAATCTCATTTTACTGACCTCTCTTTCCTCACCAGAGCACATTATCGGCATGCTGCCAACCACTGCAAGGTCCAAAAGTGCACCCAGCACTTTAAAAAAAAAAAAGAGAGTGCACTAGCTAGACATCACATATTGAATGCCTGAGCAGCAAAAAAAAGCACCAACAGCTATAGCTCCGATTCTGCTATTCCTAATTCTGCATGGCCTGCAAAGACTCTAGACTAAAAGGAGAATATTTAGCAAAATTAAAAAAAAGGTGGGCTTGGTGAATGGAAGATAGGAAAATCAGAGTTGGGTTGGGTTTTTTTCTAATGTGGCTATATACAAGCTAGTGATATGGAGGCATTAGGCCGCATTGCTCTGAGGACTTCAGGCAGCTGTTATGAGGTGATCAATTTTAACTGCTTAACCCCAAGAATCTGCACTCTGAATACTTCTCTAATAGCTGTACTGTAATTGCTACATATCAAGTGATCGGTGATGGTGTCACTATACACACTGTTCTTTGGGGGGAGGAAGAGAAAAAAGGATCCCGCAGCCAAGCAGAGCAGTAATGGTAAGTTGCAGGCAGACCATACTGAAACCAGTTGAGAAAATTTTGTAAGAACCTGTGATTCTGTTTTGAAGTAGTAACAAGATGTACAACAATATTGAAAAAGCAGAAAAATGGAATTCTTTACCATAGAGAGCATGGCTTAAATATAAACTGAAGACTTAGAAATCAGCTACCTTCAATAGTCAAGAACAGGAAGTGACCAAAAATTTGCTGATGAAACGAGTGAGAACGGAATCATGCAGCACAGACACTACATTTTTTTTCCTGCATGCATACACTGGTGATCAGATGAGTGTGTGTGAGGGTTGTTAATGTAAGAGATGTAAAGCATATTTTGGTACTCTGTTTGTATTGATAAAATGATTATCTAAAATACTTTGCTTGCATTAATTTGCCATTCCCATATCCACTAACAAATGAAACTCTGAAATGAAATTTAATGAAATTAAATTCCCTAATTTGTTTGCATTCTGCAGTGGTTGGAAGTTGCTTAACCAGAACAAGAAGTGTTTTCCTCTTACATCCCATTATCTGTGGAATTGACAAATATACAACTTTTAAATTGCAACTAAGCTAGCTGCTTACCAAGAGGAAACTGTCAATTAAAAAACACAGAAGCACAGTTTTTCTGACAACTGCTCCTGAATCTCAAAACCAATTCTTGCTCTACTTTACTGTCTGGACTATGATTTATATGATAGCAGGTAAACAGACTTTGCTCTGTATGCCACTAAAGAGCAGTTACAGATTTAAGTACAAAAGTCTCACCAATACATATCTTTTATCAATAGCGTCATTTTGCCAGATAACCCCTTGAGGTAAATTAAGGCACATTCAAATTCAACAGTGGAAAAACAACTACATAGTTTGCCTGTCATGTAGACACGTCTGTATTAACTGCATCTGAACCCTCTGTACTAGTAGTGCCCTCACAAAATCAGAGTTATCAGTGCAGCTGCATTAGCAACAACATAGGTACAGCCTCTGGATGTATCTTAATTTTAATCTCTTTAAGCAGTTGTTTTTGAAACCATAACACTACTTTTGATAAATGTGAATCTGTCTTCTGAAGAGAAAATCCCATACTTTTGCACTGAGCACAAGAGTCCTTTTAACAACCTCTAAACCTAAGATAAAATACTTTGGAGGGTGGTATATAGATGAAACAGAGCCATAATACAGCTTATTTACTGACACATTTATTTGGCTGGTTGTACCAGCCAAGTTGTGCAAAGTTGTACCATAGCCAGCTCGATAAACAAGTCTGAAGTCATTAGCACACCTGCTACATAGGAGACAAAAAAGTATGACCATAGATTTCAGAGCACAACTTCTTGCAAAGCCTCCACAGGCATTGTAAAAGTCAGTGATAATCAGTTCTCAGTTCTGGGACATCTGCACAGAACCAGGGACAGGGACATGAAAGCCACACTAGAGCTCCCAGTTTCACCAAAAAAATATAACACAAGTTTCCAAGACATCTTAGACATGCTACAAAAACTTCCCAAGTTCTCCAAGAAAATAGTTGTACTAATAAGTTTTTCACAAGAACACGCTAGAAATATTTGATCTCTTCCACGAGCATTCTTGCAACTGTGTGGCATAATGAATAGAAAGAACCATCCTCAAACTAACAGTATTATGGGGAATCAGAAGCTCCAATTACAGCAAGGTGATATTAACAAGGGGCAGACTAAATGTGTTATTCACAGTCTTTCTTCCGGGACTTGCACCACTATGAAAAGCAAAAGAATCATACTATAATTTATCTGCAGTAAAAAAACATCTAGAATATGCGTGCATATATAGCAAGATAATTTAATAGCTGTGTACCACTGAAAGAATACTCCTATTTTCCCCCCTCATTATGAGAAACTATTCTTTGTGCCTACCCTGTCCTGGGGTCCTCTTTTCATCAAGGATTTAAGCCTTTTATTAAATTAAATTTTTATTTACTAAAACGGTAGAAAGTAAATACAATGAAAAATAGTTTCCTGCCATTTTGGTGAGTTAAATCAACTTACAGAAGTGTTCAAGTGCCAAAGTCATTGCATGGGAGGGACCCAGACAGCACAGCCATCAACAGGAAAGGGAAGAAAGAAGAAAAACTCCTTCCTTCAGCAGGACCAACAAGCTGTTAGAAATGGCAGAATTTTTTCCATTTCTTTATCCTTTCCCCAGCCAATTCAAAAGCAGTAAAAAATACATTAAAACACACAAGCATAAAAATCCACTGTCTGCCCTCTCTCTCCACCAAAACTTCTGAACATTAAACACACGCTCGCATAAATGTCCTTCAAGTTTCAAGAACAAAGTTGTAAAGGACAAACTGAGTCACTGTGTTCTATAACCCACAAAACCAGGCAATCATGCCACAGCAGCACATCAGATTCTATGATTATTTAAAAAAAAAACAACAAACAAGCTACATGGGAAGAAGTAACTAATTTGTGAAAACAGCTACGTTTGTTTGTTTGTTTATTTCAAAGTCTCTGAAGTTCAAGTTTTTGATTTGTCAGCTTTGTAACTGACTTAGTTTTGAAAACATCGGTTTTATGTGCAGTTCTCATTAGATAATAAAATGCTTGGATATTTGCACTCTTTGGGAAATGGCACACTCTCCTAAAATGTACTTATTTTAGAGCAAATTTAATTTGTTCATTCAAAAAAAGCGTGCAGATAATGACACACGAAATCAGCGTTGCTGTAGGCATTTTACACTGCTGTATCTCTTAACTTCAAGAAAAAAAAACCACACATGGCTTTAGTTCACTACGTTGTGCTCTATGGAATTACTACACTAGAAGTGTTAAGAAAAACATCTCCTCAGGTCTGTGCTGTTTTAACACAGGCACTTAAGAGTACCGTGCTTGCAGGATAGACTCAATTTATTTTCTCTTTCTATGGAATAAGGCATCCACACAGAAAAGAAAAATTAAAAAAACAAAAAAATCAACAGAGAAAGATGAGATTCCATTGACACGACAATGAACTTGAAGAAGGGCAGGCGAGTCCTTTAGAGGCCAATTTTACCTGAAGGGGACCCAGATGTTGCGGGCGACACGCACACCCTCGCGCGCATCCCGTAACGAACCGCCGGTTCCGCGCGGGGGGCCACCGCTGCCCCTCCGAGGGGGGAAGGCAGCACAGCACGACCACCACCGCGGCGGCTTAGGCCACGCCGCCGCCGGGGAGGGCTCCCGGCCCCGCAGCGATGATGCGGGAGCCGCCGAGCGCGCCCCTTCCCGGCGCCCCACGAGACAAAGAGTGCGGCGGCGGCGGGCCTGAGGCGGGGAAACGCGACCCCGGGCGCCTTCCTCCTACTGGAGGCGAAGAGGGCGCCTTCCTCCTCCTCCTTCTCCTCCCGGCGCCGGGACGGGGACAAAGGAGGAGCGGGAGTGCTGCGGAGCCCGGCGGCGGGGCTCTGGCCAGGGCTCCTGCCCCGCCGCCCGCCCTGCGCCTCACCAGGCACCGGCCGCCCGGCCCTGCGCTGAGGCGGGCGCCCAGGGGAGAAGCGGGGGGACGAGATGGAGTGGCGGCGCGGAGCCGGACAGCTGGTGGGTTCGGTGGCCGGGGCCACCCGCCTCAAGGTGACACCCGCGGCCTCCCCCACGCCCCGGCCACCGCCGCCGCCTCCTCACCTGGCACCTGCAGACGATGTCGGCGTCCTGCGCCAGCAGGTCCACCACCTTGCCTTTGCCCTCGTCGCCCCACTGGGCCCCCAGCACGACGGTCACCTTGTTGCCGGGGCGGCGAGCGATGCACTCGCCGTTGGGGATGGCGGGCGCCGGGGCGCCATGCTCCGCCATGGCTCGCGCTGCCCGCTCCGGCTCCGCTCCAGGCACATGCGGCAGCGCGCGGCGGTTCCGTTCCGCTCCCCCCGCCTCCTCCTCCGCCTCCGCCTCCTCCCGGGCGGGCGGGCGGGGGTACCGCTGCTTCCAGGTGCCGCCGCCTACCGGCCCCACCAGCACAACTTCCCCCGCCAAGCAGACACCCCTCTACCCTCCAGCGGAATCCCACCCCCCACCCAAAACCGGAGCCGCCGCCGCTACCGCTGTCTTTTTTTCCCTTCCTCGCCCTCGCGCCACTTCCTCTGACGGACTACATTACCCAGCAGGCCGTGCGGAGCCGGGCGCGGTGCATGCTGGGGCGCGCTGGTGCCCGGGGGCCGCACCTGTGGTGCGGAAGGACGGGTTACTCGTGGTTTGTCCCACGCGCCGGCGCGAGGCTGTGTGGGCTGGGGACCCGGAAGGGGCGGCCATGACGCTGCTGGCCCCGCTGTGGCTGGGCGGTGGCTGCGCCTGTGAAGGTGTAACGCGGGGAAAGCGCGCCAAGGGAAGCCCGCGAGGGCGGGTGGCCTTTGTGCGTCGGATCGGGCTTGGGCTCAATATATGCTGAAGCCGCGGCCCTGGGTTTGGTGGCCACAAGTCCTGTGCTGCCCCTTCCCCACAGCTGGCTCGCTGGGGGGCAGCGGCCCGACCCGCTGCAGATGTCCCTGCACCGCTCCTCACCGGTGGCCGGTGCCTCGGGTCCCTGCTGTGAGGCCCAGCACTGGTGTGGGTCCCTCTGTCCCCCCATGTTATATCTGTCCCAGATGTCAAACCTGCGAACAAGCATTTGCAGCTTTGCCTGTGTGGGTTATGTTGCTGACTTAATGAGAAGAATGTAAATTAACATATGTCAGACAAACCAAGGGCTAAATGTAAGAGGCCATTTTCTCCAGAGAAACTGAAACACGGCCCCAAGCTTATTCATGAGGCAAAAAAAATAAATTGAAAAATCCCATTGCAGGGTACTCCCTTCATCATGCGTACTTGAGGGTTTAGAAGTGGAACTGATGTCTCAGAGGCTGTTTTCATTCTTTCCTGCTTCACAGAATCAACACCCCTGAGGGAAGATTTTTTGTGTGTAAAGTAGCTATTAAAAAGACATAAATCTGAATGATGTAATTATTGCTAAAACAGCTATTCAAAAACCTGAGTCACCGAGCAGCCACAATCTGCAGCTGTCTGACACGTAGAGTTGGATTTTAGTTGCTTCCTCACTCCTTTAGGTTTACTTTAACCAAGATCTATAAATTTGAGGATCTATAAATGCCACAGGTGACAAGTTTAACTGTGCCTTGTAAAGCTAAGGAGATATATAAGAAAATTAAATAAAAAGTTATCATAGAACTCTTACAAAAAAAAAAAAAACAACATGCAAAACAACTGAAAATATCTAAATCCTGAATATCAGTGTAAAGAGATGCTATGACAAAGCAGTCAGTTGAGTACAAAGATGGTAAGTAATTGAAAATTATTTGTGTGTATATACTTCAAGTATATGGCAGTTGTGTGTATATACTTTAAAGAGCAAATTGTTCCTTAAACATTCAGTATAGTTCATAGTATTGATATTTTTGTCTGCTTATGCTAAAAAAAACAGCCATGTTTTCAGTATCACGGAAAGCACACAAGCACAGAGCTTGGGAAGTCACTAAAAGCCACAAGGAACTGCTGAAGTCGGTTTCTCCAGACTTGCTGACAGAATGGCAAACTTTAGTGCACTCAGTTCTGAGGCTGTAGATCATTTTGTGACTCATAGAATCATAGAATCATCTGGGCCGGAAGGGACCTTCAAAGGTCATCTACTCCGACTTCCCCACAGTCAGCAGGGACACCCCCAACTAGACCAGGT
>BJBW01000483.1:2155-66103 GCA_004320125.1 Scolopax mira | reverse complement strand
AACAACCCCAGCTCCCTCAGCCTGTCCTCGTAGCAGAGGGGCTCCAACCTCCTGAGCATTTTTGTGACTCTCCTCTGGATCCACTCCATCAGGTCCATGTCCTTCTTATGTTGAGGGATCCTCAAACAATGGTCTAGATTAATGGTTTAGGATATGATTTTCCAGTATAGCTGAATCACATCAACACCTCACCACTGCTGCCACAAATACTCCCTCGAATGTCAAAATAAATTTGAGCCTGTCATGGTATTATCTTAGGAATGTGGTATTTGTGTGATGCCACTTTCCAAAGGGGTCTCAGGCACACAAACAAATCCACTGTTCTGCTATTTTTATTTGGTGTAGATGATTTTTGAGATCTATGGTTTGGTACATTTTCTTGCTACTTAGAGAACCAGTGAAGAATACTATGAAGTCTTCACTTCCAGAAAATCTGTATGCATTTAATAAAGATCAACCTAATCAATAGTCGTTGGTACTGCAAGGTTTAGAATTTTTATTTAATATATGGTATTATGGGCCCATCATTCTTTCACCCCCTTTTCTTTGCAAACTAAATGGAGGCTTTCATTGAAATACTGCAAAAGATATTAAATACTCTTTATTGACACACTTCACTAACTGTATTTATAGTATAGTTCTAAAACATGGTATCTCTTGACCAAAGTATAAACCCAAATGGTGTCTAAAAACCAGACATTTGCTGTAGTATAAGTAATAGCTCAGAAAAAAAGCTGCACAGAAACTCCCAACTGCACTTATTTTGGTTCATTTACTTTAATCAAGAAAACCAGCAAGAGCATGCAATGTTACAGTACTGGTTTTTTGTATGGACTGTGTTAACTTTTTTTTTGCTGTTTGGGCAAGCTGAATCTGTTCTGTGAGAGGTCAGGTGGACATTTAGAAGTGGCACAAACTCGCATGTGTTTATGTTCAAGGAATGAAAGAATGTGACTGCCTTTTCTGGCATTAGCAACATGGTATATGGGATTGACTTGTAAAACTGAACCCATGGTAGAAGTGTACACTGATTAGGAATTAGAATTGTTCAGTGTTATTGACTGGATATGAAGGATGGAGGCAGTTACACTGATAACAAATTCCACTCTAATGTGGGTTCATTCATGCTTTTCATGACTGCAGTTCCTGCCTCCCAATACATGGCCATAGGGTGCTAGTTCTTTCTCCTTATTAATAGTTCTTAATTGTGTTGTGATGTAAGAGCACATGCTCCATAGTATGAGTTTTATGTTAAAATTGGTTCTGCTTGTGACAATGATGTAATACTTGGATATTTTACACTGAGGTCTTATCTATACTAGAACAGTGTTTGCAGAAAAGTGGTCTGTGGGCCATGGTTATCTAATCTACAGATGTCCTATAAAACTGTGTTAAACAACAAAATGTTGACATTTGTCACATTAATCTCATAAAAACATTCAATGAAAGGTAAGTTAATTTTACTTCCTGATTATTTACATTATCTTCAGAGTACTTTCCTGTTTTAATTTGATGTTAAGATGTACAGGGGCTCACAAAAAAAAAAAAAAAGGGGTATTGATAGTGCTATAGTCTTTAAGAAGTCTAAGAATTGCTGTGCCAGACACAGTTGGCATCTGTAGCACTTCAGACTCTCCAGCATGCTGTCAGCTTAGCTTAGGAGGAAGAGAAATCATTATACAGTTAGGACATACATAATTTTATTTGAACAGTGTGCTAATGTAATTGATCCCTGCTTGTTGCTTGTTATTACTCATTTTAAATTAGTTTTTCCAGTTAAAATGTCCCTTAATTATTTTTGTTGCATGCATTAATTTTTTACCATGATAAAAACAAGATTAAGCACATTAGAAAGTAATACTTGTATATGTCACAATTGATATGTTGGCACACACTGAGAATTGTTCTTAACTTTTTGGTTAGATATATCTAGAATATGAAGGATCTTCATTTATTGCGTGCAAATTTATTGACATATGTAGTGCAGAAGAGAAAATGTAAGAATTTGAAAAATCATAAACATCACCATAATAGGATGATTTTGAATTCAGCGGGAGAATACTTAAGATAATATAGGATACTTTTGAAATTTCATTGGTAGTTTCTGTGTTTAGACATTTGAGGATAAAGAGCAGTATTTACCTGCTTCTGATCATTCTAATTGTTTCATGAGGTATGTGATGGCAGCTTCACAGACAGGTAGGGAGGTAGGGGATTTTTTCTATCTAAATATTTTTTGAAATGTATAATAGTAACATTTTCTAACAGGCATAATATTTTTAATGACCTGCTTCAATAAATGAAAAAACCTGACAGTTTGCAATTTTTTACTTTCGTAGGTACAATAATGTTGTGTGTACATATATGTAAGGATCAAATTGAGAACTCTTTTGTTTCCATACTGAATTAAAATCCATAGAAGGTGAAAAGAGGAACTTTTGTATACTTAGTACAGGTCTAAAAACGAAGAATATTAACACGTGGATTCAGATGTAGCACTGAACAGAAACAGTTAGCCATTGCCCAAGGTAAATCGGTGTATCAAGACAGAATTGCAGAAGGCAGCTCATGAGCAATAGATTGCAAAGAAAAGAGACAGACTTGGGAGGACATATGTCTAACAGGTCTGAAAGTTATTGAAGAACCTCCTGACTACTGTAGAACACAGGGGTATTTTGATTGCAGAGGCCAGAAAGAAGTATGTATTTCTTGAAAGGAGTCAATTGCAGAATTAAAAATATCTTGAATGCTCTTCCAGGATTTCAAAAAATGCTCATGAGAAGGGAGAAAAAAGAAGCAGAGATTTTATTCTTTTGTCTATGTATGCGTATTTATCCTGCTCACTAAAGTAATGTTGTTTAAACCTTAGAACATAAGCATGTCTCCCTGCACACTCTAATGTCTCTGAAGAGTCAAAGTGATGTTACAGCTAAAAAACATCTGCTCAAACAAATAGGAATTAAAAATAATTGAACAGAAGGTGCCACTTGTGTGTAGGGAGAGAGCATGCTCTTCAGGTGTGCTAGACAGGCCAAGAAAAAATGAGTACTGGAGCATAAGAGTATTTTAACATAATAGGACCAGACAGGAACCCTGCTGGTTGTCAGTCTAGGAAGCCCTACCAGACTTATAACCACCTTATACACAGACACACCAGGAAAAGGGAAAGAAAAAGCTTGATGGTTGTGAGTCTACTGAAAAAGTTCTGTAGATTTCCTGAATAAACCCAGTAGTTTTTAGGTGAAGAAAGCAGCTTGTATTCTTCCCTGTAATCCATGGAGTTTGCCTCACTTAGTTTATTTAGGAGAAAAACATCTATAATGCTAGAAATATTTTTAATGGCATACTTTTGCTTACAAAATACATATACAAAGTCTTGTTTTCTGTAAACATAATAGAAATAATAGCAGTAGCTTTCCTTTTCATGATTTTTTAATGCCTCTAATAACTCCTCTGTAATGCAATGCATCATGCGCTCGCCCTCAAAGCCATGCAACCATTTTGTCTGCTTATTTGTATAGTAGGCTCGTAAGCTTCTTACTTGGATTTCTTTCTGTCAACCACAGGGTAGACTTTCTTGCATGTTTACTGCTTTGATTATTGTTAATATTGCCTGAGAATGTCTTCCTGCATTTCCCAAATATTGCTGCAAGATATTAAAGCAATTACTTAATTGCTTGTTTTGTTTTGTTTTGCTGGAAGGACTGGTGAGACCCCACCTTGAGTACTGTGTCCAGTTTTGGGCCCCTTACCACAAGAAAGACATTGAGGTGCTGGAGCAGGTGCAGAGAAGGGTAATGAAGCTGGTGAGGGGTCTGGAGCACAAGCCTTACGAGGAGAGGCTGAGGGAGCTGGGGTTGTTCAGTCTGGGGAAGAGGAGACTGAGGGGAGACCTTATCGCTCTCTACAACTACCTGAAGGGGGGGTGTAGAGAGGTGGGGGTCAGTCTCTTCTCCCAGGTCACAGATGATAGGACAAGGGGTAATGGCTTCAAGTTGTGCCAGGGGAGGCTCAGGTTAGATATTGGGAAATAGTTCTTTATTGAAAGGGTTGTCAGGCATTGGGATGGGCTGCCCAGGGAGGTGGTTGAGGCACCATCCCTGGAGGTGTTCAAGAGATGAGCAACATGGTGCTCGGGGATATGGATTAGTAGTGGATTGGTGGTGTTTTGGGTGTGGTGTGGTGTTTGTGTGGTTTGTTGGTTGTTTTTGTTTTGTTCGTTTGTGGGTTTTGGGGTGTTTTTTGTTTGTTTTTTTTTTTTTCATTGGTTGGACTAGATGATCTTAAAAGGTCCCTTCCAACCTAGGTGATTCCGTGATTCTGTGAATGCACTGAGTACAGTTACTGAACTTAAATAAAGACAAGAATCCAAAGACAGCCTTAATGGCAACAATCTCTCATCCTAGAAGAAGCACAGATCAGACTTCTTTTCTCTGAATTCAGTCATGGGAGCTAGAATTGCTTGTGTCTTGTCCTGGGCTGACTTGCGTGTTTGCTTGAAAATGGCAACTTTAGTTTTGTTGCCATGTGGAATTTTTTCAGCAAATTTGAAGATAATTGGTAGATTTTTAACATTGACTTGAGTGGTGATTAAAACATACTTCCATATTATAAACTCTGATTCTTGTCTATAGCTTTTTTTTTTTGCTTAAATGGTTGGATTGACCTATTTTGAAGACACTGGATGTTGTCACACCAACTTCATCAGAATTAGCATTTTATCCAGGATGTTTAATGGGGATTGATTTCATGCAATCCCAGTTCAATCATATTCCTGATATCCAAAATACAGTGGTTTCCCTGCCTTTTACTTGCCCTTGGACCTTACCCATTCCAGCTGCAGCAAGAGTGCAGAAGACTCTGAGGCCCTAATCCAAAGACCAGCAGTCCTTTGCTCTTTGTCATGTCATTAGAGAGAGGGACGTGCCTCCCTTATTGGAGAGGGGAATCTTCTCCTCATACAGGGCATAACACAGGGTCTCCACTGGGCTCTCTAATACAGCAGGTATACTTCCTTGGAAACTGATGGTTTTAATCTGATAGCTTTAAATATGATGAACTTTTCAGAAGACATGCTTTCTTTAAATAGCACATACTTTTGGTAAGAGGGAAGCTACACTTTGAAAAAGCCTTTGAAAGATGCTTAGAATCGTTTTTTAAATGAGACACATCAGCAAATATAGGTCTCTTAAATATTAAAATATTTATGCAGTGGAACAACCAAAACCAATATGTTAAAAACATTATTTTAGACACTGTATATATATCTCATACAAGCAGATTGATTTAAATAATGTAAAATAGTTTTATTCAACAGCAAGCTTTTTAATGATAATTTCAAGTAATGTGTAATTTATTGGGTTTGTAGAACAGATCCGCTCTGCATAAGTGAAAGCCAGATAAATTTAAGTTTGAATGTGTTCCTTGGCCTTACATCTTAACCTAGTCTTCTCCATTTTTTTTCCTAATTTTTATGGAATATATTTTTGACACAAATTCAGGGCTGATTGATAGCAGATTTTGTCAGACCATCCTATTATTCATTTCTTTGAATTTGTGCACTTGTTTGAGATTTTTAATGTGTGCGGCATACAGTGAATCTGACTAAATATTCCATTGGTACAGTAAACAAATATAATCTTGTTTATCAAATTCCTTATTTCATAACATTTGCTAAATTTAATATGAAGAGATAACATAAATTATTTCCTACCTCACCCCCTCTTTGACTGTGAGAGAGGTTGTGATCATGTGTGGAAATATGGAAACTTTAGATAATTTTAAAAGTGTCCTTGCTAAGAAACTGAATTGAGGGAGCTGCCGCATAAGTAGTTTGCAGTCTGCTAAAAACGATGGAACTTCACAGCTGTGGAAGCAAACTTATATTCTCCCTGTGCCAGTTCTTCTACTCAGCCCCCTCTGAGCAAGCAGCTGGATGATTACTCAGCTTCCCCAGTAACCATGGATTGCAAGACTTGGCATTTCGGTTTGAGTAGAGGAACAGGCAACTGGAGGAGGTAAACTTGCAGCGTGTCAGCTGTTCTATGACACGTGCCTCTGCGCCCATCCTTACACCGCTGCAGGATGCAGTAAGGGTGGTGAGGCTGCCTCACGGAATGATTTTGCCCACGGCATGTACCATCAGGTGTGTGCCATCTTCCTGACTGAAAGAACCGTATGGCAGCTCTGTGCCAGTCATGGGAGCATACATAACGCACATTCAAGAAACAGATTTGTAACATTTCCTTGACAAGAAACAAGTTCTGGTTTAATATAACTAACCCCCCCCCCCTTCCTTTGCTGCTGCAGAACAGGCTGTGTGTAGCTTCATAGGGCATAAAAATAGAGCGAGGAAGGGCTTCTGAGGGAAGTATGACAGCATCAGAGGACAAAAAATTCTTCTGCATAAATTCTTACTTTTCCTCCCCTTATGGGAGGAGAAAGGAGGAGCTGCTTTCCTCAGTTGCTGTTGCCTCTTCACATCAAAAAGAAATAAAGTGTGAGATTAGCTTGCAGCATATGCCTTGCCTTAGTTAATACTGTGACATTATCTTCTGTCTTGTCACAAGAAATGCTATCGTAGTGATAGAATATTAGCGTTTGTTAAAAAGATATCAACTCGTCTCTTTTTTTCACTTCTTATAGGTTAATTTTGTGGATATATGATCCTGAAAGTGCAAATGCTTCCAAACTGAATCACACTGCAATTATTCCATCACAAGTGTGTTAAAACAATGCCACTTAGGAAAAAAGTTTAAATGCATGTCTTGTGAAAATTTACCAGTTGAAAGTGGAAATGTCTTATTGAAATATACTGCTTGCATACATCTTCACTTATTTCCTTTTACTGTGTTAGGAAAGATAAATTTGCAAGGTTTTCTCTCCCGTTAGTAGTGCAGCAGTAATGAGAGATAGAATACTTAGCAAGTTTTAGTGATTCAGTCAAATTTTAGCCGTTGTGAAAATTAGATCCAGAAATTGTAACTGGCAGTAACGTGTGACAGTAAAACAGAAGTCTCTGCTCAGATTTCCTCACACACCTGCCTAAAAAACTGTTGGAAAAAGGTTTAAGCAAAAGCCTCGTGTAAGTCATGATATCTCTATAAACAGGGATGTCAATTTACTGGTTTAATTTAGACCTAAAATGTGACAACCTGTTGTAAAAGCTGATCTTTACAGATAGATCTCTGGACTGAATGGAGATTCATTTAAGAGATTATCCCACACGTAGAGATTAACAGGTATCATAAATTTTGCTACAAGTTGATTTCGGACCTAAACAAATGGCAGAAGGTAATTTGTCTTTGGTATAGTACCTGACACGGGGTGTGCAGACATGGCACCACCATTTATTTAATTTTTTTACATTATTATTTTAAGTTGCCATCATTAACCTTTGTTACTATCATCAATATTAAAATGAGACAGAAGAAAAAGGTAGCAATATTTATTGTATTGTGAAGTCATTTTTGTATTAGGTAACTAGATGTCAGGACAGTTTTGTTTTCTGTCTGCTGCTATGAGTAGAAAGCAGAGAAAACAACTTGAATCTGAGTGTCATGTATTCTGAAATGAACAGATTGAGTAAATATTATTTTAATTGTATGTCATTGTTTGAAAATTTATTTTATAATATCAAAGCTTATTCCAATTTCAGAATGTCAAGCACAAAATTTTATCACAAACAGCCTCATCCCAGCTGGACAAAAATAGAATTAATAATAATGTTTCTTTTACTTAAACAGAGTTCTCAGAGACTCAGCTGGCTGTTTTGGAATTTGAGACAGGAACCTGTTGTTAATATGTATTTGAAAAAATGCTCATATTTTCAGGAGCATCCAAAATTAGGGTAGGTTATTTGATTATTTTTTTAGTGGAATGCTGTTTACAATTTTTATACTTGTGACTCTACAAACAGGTGTTGATGAGTAGTGCCATGAGGAGAGCTGTTGACGAGAGGCTCATGTCTGAGCCTTTTTTTCTCCTTTGAGATAACTTTGTGCTTCAGTAATAATTTTGCCATTTTTCCTTTTCTTTGAAGAGAGCTTGTCATCTACACATTTAGCTGTTCTTTATTTCATTCACTAGAGTACTTAAACTTATGTAGGCTTTTCCCTCAGTCCTAAACTCACTGCATGTAATTATACTACTTTATATGTACAGAAACTCACAGAGTAGAAAGCAAGACTGGACTTGAAAACCACTTAACATTTTTACTGTAATGAATGGTCTTTGAGTCTTAATTGTCAAGTTGTAGGTGTCAGCTCGAAGTTAAACATCACCCCTCCATTCCAGCATTCCATTCCTGGAAGTTCAGAATGTGTGTGAGGTGTTGTACCAAACACTTCATCCTTCACCCTTCTCTATACTCTTAAGTGAGGGTTGCACATTTTTACTTTATGAGCTGGTATTGCAGGCACAATTTCAAAAAAAGAAAGAAGGTAGCTCAGGTTCAATTAAACTTTCCAATGCCTCTTCTAGCTTGTTTAGAATAAAGGTATTTGTGCAAAAGCATTGAATTCTTCACCTACTGCTAAAGAGTCCAGCATTTTCTATGAAACAACAATTAACTATACCCTTGATGAGCAGTAGTAAGCAACAGCTGTAGTAATATGATTTTAAACACATGTGATAAAACAATACTCAAAGTATTAATCCCTCTTTTAATGTTTGCTAACATTACAGTCATACTTTGATTGGGGATTTCATGTTCTGGATAGGAAATAGAATAGCAAGGAGGTGGTTGAAAGTGAGGGAAAAGTGAAAAGGATCCCAGAACCTCCTCAACTACAGCATCCACCACCAGGAGATGTTCATAGGAGCTTTTTTCTTGAAAATATCATATAGGATTCCAAAGGATTAATTAGTTTCCTTTTTTTTTCACAAGCTATTGTCAGTTTTCTTAGAAATAAATAAAGGGATTCTGGTCAGATTTTGGTGAGTCTGGACAGTTGCAAAAGGCAATGCACGAATCCAGAGAAAACTGACCTATGAAGAGCTTCCTGAGGCAGTACCATCCCCTTCAATTCCAATTTTTTCTGTGCTGGAGCCCCTGATGAAACTTTTCTGCACTCTTATTTCTAGTATTTTGGACCAATTAATATTAGAACTAATAAAAGGATTCTCATACTGTCAGTTGATCTACTTCTGTCACTGCTTACTGCATTTGAGGAAATGACTTCCTTTCCTTTCCAAGAGTATGTAGTATTCACCAGCATATTTTGCAGCGTGCCATGAAGACACAACAGGTCAGCAGTGACAAAAATTCAGCTTTTATTTAATTGTGAATTCATGAAAAAATAGAACCAACCAGTAAGTAATAGCAATGTGAACATACCAGGTATATGCAAAGGTATTTTTCACAAGTTTTGTGATCTGTAATTTTTTTTCCCCATGTAGGCTTTAAGTGAAGTAATAAAAATCAGGGTTAAATTTTGTCATGGGGTAGTGAGAATGACTCTGGCTTTACATTTAACAGGGAGTTCTCAACTGCAGACATTTCCTGCAGCAATTTGCCATCTGATCCTTACACATTTTACACGCTGTCTTAATGCCAATTAGAAGAAGTTCACTACTATTTTGTGACTTTACCTTCTTTTTAAAAGAGTTTACTCTCAGCGTGTAATTAGTGCTATGTATTTATACTGCAAGAAACAAGTATGACTTTTAAAGGAGTAGGTAGTACTGTTCGTGTAGGTTTGGTTTGCTCTGTCCTTGTCTATTGTACCTTTCTATTTTGTCACTAGATGGCAACATAGCAACGCTCCATATCAAAAGTTGCTATAACCAGAGCTGGGCTTTTTCTATTGCATTTTTCACAGTAGAGATTAAATAATTCACCCCACCCCTGAAATGGGAACATATGCATTGTTTCTTAATGGTAATGGTTCTGCTATTACTTTTTTCCTGTCTTATTAACTGTTGCTTTTGTAGACAACTGAAGTGCAGAATAATAAAGTAAGAGAAAATAAAATCGCTTTGTAAATTAATAGTCTTTTTTCTTCCAAATAAAGAAGAAAGTCTATTGATTCATATGAATCATCTCACATATGCCTATTTTGCAGAAACACCTTTTATTGAAGCCAAGGGCTTTTTACATCTGTTGATTGAAAAACATTGAAGTAAGTTTTGGTTGAAACAACTTATATCCAATAATCATATGCAAGTGGCATCCCTCTTGAGAGCACTCAGCCCACAGACTAATTCAAATTCCAGTCAGACTGGACAGGATGATTATCACTAGGCAAGTTATGAAAACTGAAATTTCAAATTCAGTTTCTCGGGAGACTTATTATCCAGTGAAATGAAAGAAAAAGAAACAAGACCAATCCTAACTGAGCTACCAACCAGCTTGTTTTGCTTTTGGAACCTTGGACAGACTCCCAAGTTTTGCTCAGTATTTGGTGAACAGCCAGTGAGAGGCTCTTAGGCTTCTTAAGTCCCCTCTGAAACTCAGCAGCAGCTTCTCAGGAAACTCAAAACAGTTTGTAAGTATAGGAATAGGTTCTGTTCTGCATCATATTTTCTCCAGAAGCCCAAACTAGAAAGCTTATACTCCTCACAGATCTGCTTTATACTGAGCTGAATTTTTTAATTTTTAAGTTTCTGTCAGCCCTGCTGCATCCTAACGCAGAACTGTTTGGGCCTTGATTTCTTTGGAGATGCTGGCCTTTTGCACCCTGTCAGATTCATTATTATCCTATGTATTTAATGAACAAGTAGTATTATACCAACTGAAGTTAGGGAAGTACTACTGGAAAGGTGCACAGCTATTATTAATTGAAAAGTAACAGAAATAATTCCTCTATCTCAATTACCCACACTCTGTTTCCTGGGGATGTCCATGAAGGAAACCTCTTTAGTTTCAAACTTCCTCCAGCCTCGATGTATTGGAGCTACTGGAGCTGTGTTCATATCAACACATACCCTAATACAGTGACAGCGATGTACTTGTAACTGGGGGGGGCTCACAGATTGTCAATCTCTGTAAGAAACCCATCAATGAGTGGATTTATGGAAATCCATTAATGATTCTATGGAATGCACTGAGCATAGGCAAGTGAAGCATGTAAGCATAAGGATACAGAATGACATCATATGATTTGGGGTTTTTTTTCTGATTCTCTAAGTTAGTACAGTGCCCAGACAGCACTGGGATAGGAATATGCCTGGTTTTGTAAGTTTAGAAGTTAAAAATCCAAATGCAGGCAAATTTTGGTCTTTTTCTCCCTGATTTCATGTTATCGTCTACCTTCTGTAATTAGAACAAAATTTTAAAATAATTTTGTACCACTGTAGATGTAGTTCTTCTAAGAATTTGACATTAATCTTGTAACTGAATTTCTTTCAGATAGTTCAACTGACTGAAGTTTTAATTTTTCAAGTTTATCTGCTGTTTTTTCCATTTCCAGAGTACAGACTGTCAATGTACATGCACTATCTGATGACATCGTAGCAAAAATACATAGAAAGCCAACAGTATTTCAGTAATGCTTTGTTCTAGATACTCCTTTTATCATTCAAAAACCCAAACAATCATTTCCTAGCAAGGATAATTATATCTCAGTCTGTTCCCTCCAAAATAGTGACCTCTCCATTAAACGGTCTGCATGTTTTCCAACAACAGCAGTTTTACTATCAAATGTTTGAACTTTCTATACAAATGATGGATTCAAAACTTACAAAGAAATAAAATTTTCCTCAGGTGCTTTGACCCAACAGCTAAATAACAATGTAACTGATGTGTCTCTAACAGATAATGGAATCATATTTTTAATAAATAGTGCTTTTTATAAATGAGAAACTAATAATTTTTTTTAAAACTTGGAGAGGAACAGAATCTTACTGAAAGTGAAATAACTAGAATACATTCAAGATATTAGTGTTTATCTGTCTATCATTTGTCATTTAAGGTATGGATGGCCTTCATTAAAAGTCTATGAATGATGATGAATCTATTTTAGATCTACTTTTCATTGATGTAATGCTGGGTTTAGAATTACAAGAGACCAGACAGCAACAAATTTATTTAAAGAACATTTTGAAATAAGGTCTGCATGCTGTTTGTGGCTCTCGCTGCATGAGATTGTGCGCTCATATGAAATAATTTTTAGGATCACATCTTAATTTTGTAAATTAATTTCAGAAAAGCTCTCCTAATTACATTAGCTAAAACGTATCCCAAAACATCTTAATTTCTTCATGTACATCCTTGATATAAACTTTAAGAAATTTGCCTAACCACTGTGTCATTTTTTTTAACAAAGTGAAAAACAGTTAAGTACTTTGGCAGCATGGACATCTACTGAGGTTTATCTGTGATATAATGAAGCATTTAATAAAATAGGAAATACAGAAAACCTAGTGAAGTTCTTAAATTTTCCAAATGCTACTTCTTTATCTGTAGAGCTGTTAGTTATGACTCAATCCCATCTGAAAATACGTTGCTTCTGATCTGCAGTGGCTGCAGCTCCTCCAGCCTTTCTTTTTCTGGCAGTTTATAATGAAGACAGACAACTTTGGATCTTAAGAAGTTTTTACTTACATGTTTCTCATAGTTCTCTTATGAGGATGATATACATAAATGCAGCATTATCAGCTGGGCTGCTGAGGGACGGTGCTTACTGTACCTATAAAAACAACACAGATAATGGATATTTTCAAGTTTCTGGATCAAAACTTTCTCTATCAGAATGGTTTCACGGAAACACTATTCACCAGATTTTTCTTGGTTAAGTATATTATAATTTAAGTAGTTAGTAGGTTGGGGGCTTTTTAGGTGATAAAATTCTGCATTTCACAATGTGGTTTGTCTGCAAACTAAAGAAAAATCTTTCATGTGTTCATATTTTCTAGGCTGTCTTCACCGCCTCACTTTAGTTGGACTTGTATTTGTCTATAAAGACCCATTTCACAGCAATCATTAATCCATCCTCCCAACACAAAATTTATTCTAGCACTCCAAGAAAACTAGGCCTGAACCTAACATTGAAAACTGTTGTCCTTGCATAGCTGCTGAGTTAATTAAAAGTAACCAGGAGGTCTAACAATGTCAAACTTGTTTCTCTGGAATCAATAGGCATTTAAAATTCACTGACTGCCAGGACTGACTCTCATAGTTCCTCAAACATCCACCTGGAGCACCACAACTATACCTTTGGTTAGTTTAGTTAGTACAGTGGGAGTAAAATGGATCACTGACATGGTAGGTGATGCAATAATAAAATAAGAAATAAGAAGTATTAATAATAGGTGCATTTTGCCTCCAAATGAAATGACCTTGAAATCGCTGCATTTCATTTCTTTGGTGTCAGTCATTTATTTCAAGATAAATTCTAACACAAATTCTTGTTTTGTGAGGGGGATTCTTTTGTAGAGAATCAACCAGCAGTATTACGTCAGTTGAACTGCAGTCTGGCATCTTTGAAAATGCATGTAAGTTACAACATCAGGCATGCACCATGGCTTGATAAAGTAATTTGAAAAATAAATACAGTAACAGTGCTTCTCAGATTCTTATTAGCAAATCCTTACCCACTGCCAGGAGGATTTCACTCCAATTCACATCCTTCCAATTAACTAACGTCATGTAAAAGAATAGAAACACTAAGTAGAAATACAGAAGAGAGAAGTTCACAGTACAGTATTGATAAAAAAGCATGCAAGATGAGTAAGGTATGAAGCGGTTTGTGGACCAGAAGGGAGGTTCTACCTCTACACAGTCATGTAGGGATGTGAACCTGCAGAAAGCATCCAAGTCCAATGGCAAGAGTAATGCTTTCAAATCTTTCTGCTCCTTTTCGCACATCGTTTCACTGTTTCAGTGGGTGCTGCTGCACCACAGCAGTGCTGTAATGGCAAGATGCCCTGAGATGCTGTAGAGTAAAGCCAGTTGCCAGCGTGCTGCCTACCTGCCCTGCCCTGCCCTGCTCCACGTGCTCACCCACCCCTGCACAGCCCCAGCACAAAGGCTGTTTGTGTGTTTGTGCTGCTTTGTGGAGATGTCACATTCCACATGCTCTGCAGACACGATGGCGGTTCATATGTTAGAAATGTTGAAGCAAATTTGATATTATGGGAGATGGAAGGCAGAACTGACTATGGGTACACTTCATTCACAAAAGAAGCAAGCTAGCTACTGAGAACGTAATTTAAGTGTTTTATGCATAATGTTCTACATGCAAAGTATGACTGTTCTTACACATGTCGAGGCCTCCTTGGTTTGAATGCATGTATATAGCTGCATAACATTTTAAAATTTCATATACTGTACTTAGCGTCATAGACTATTCAAAGTTATGCATGTGGGAGGTATCGAAACAATAAAATAAACAGAAGAAAAACCAAAAAGACTTTGATGTTTCAAAATTTGCCTTCTCTCCAAAGAGAAAAAAAAATATAATACGCACTAATCCACATAGTCATCAAAACTAATTCTGCCTCATTTATAACTAAAATTAGTACATTGTTTCCTTTTTCGGTGGGACAACAACAATTCAGTGGGTATTTAAGCCAACTCCTCATCTACATACACTGTTACAGGAACTCCACTGACAGGTCAATTTATGAAAGAACTCTTTGACACTCTTCTATGTCTAGATATACAGTTATGCTGGAGGCTTGTACATGATCCTACTTATTCATTTGCAACCACAACAAACACAATTATCTCTTAAAGATAAGTATATCAAATGCACTGAAGCATGATATCACCTTTTTATATACCATACTTTGAAAAGATACACATTTCAATAGCACAATTTTAATCTGGGGTTTTTTTTATTAATTTATATTTTTAACAGGCGGTTTGTCTGTACAAAGGACATCTTATGATGCTTAAACAAAGTAAAAACTCTACATTAGCTAAAATATGGAGGCCAAAGGTGTGAAAATGTTTAGAAATAGCTGGTGATAACATGAATAAAATCTATTGTTATCTTACTTCATATTCTTGCATTACTAGTATCCTTGGAGGAAGGGGACATAGTGAACAATTTGCAGGGTCTAATAACGTTCATATGACAATACTGCATTGGGCTAACCAGAAAATTATCTAAAAGGATAATTTTGTGCTGAAAATACATTATCAGCATTGTTAGTTATTGTATTGCAAAGAAGGCAAAGCTATCACTTAGTACTCAGTAACACGTTCTTTGTGATCAACAACAGGAATAATTGAAACTCTTGTGATGCAGAAGAGTGGAACACAAAGAAGAGTGCTAGACAGGAAGCCAGAAGGGACTATAGAAGGAAAAAAGATATTCCTCAGATGCAAACAGCAGGAAGCTGTCCAGAAGAAGAAAGGGTTCAAACCCGTGGAAGTAGAATAAGCAACAAAAATTGTTCATCCTTCCCAAAAAATGAAGAAAAGAACGTTATTTCTTGTACACAAGGCAGGAGCATCTGGCCTGAAATTTCTGCAAAATCTTGTCTTCACTGTGTTGTTCAGAGAGACAGAAATTTCCCTAAAATCCTCTCCACATCATCCAGAGACAGTTTTGTTACCAGTTTGGAAGGGATTCCATTTGGGTATCCTTTTTATCAGTAGTTTCCTTGGCATTTAGGTCAACTTCATAGCACTTATTTCCCATCTAAACAAAAATTGTTTCACAGAACCCCCACAAATTTGGGCTTTTGTTCAAAGTGG
Organism: Scolopax mira; assembly: GCA_004320125.1. Lineage (NCBI taxonomy): Eukaryota > Metazoa > Chordata > Aves > Charadriiformes > Scolopacidae > Scolopax > Scolopax mira. Next base: position 50,457 of record BJBW01000483.1, on the reverse strand, counting down.
CAATAATGTCATTACAGTTCAGTAGGCATTTTTAGTAGTCTATCTGTGGTCTTGGTACAAGAAACAAAGCTATAATTATATTTAGGGTGAAATCTATGTCATTGTTACACTTATATCTGTTCATATAAAATACTTCTACCACTAAAATATACTTCTAAGAAAATGCTGCTGCTTTTATGCATCATTTCACATTTAAAAACCCTGATGTATTTGTACTTCTCATTGCTAGAATCTAATCTTAATCACAAATGTAACTCTGGATAAATTTAAATATCTCTGTAAAATACTTTTGAATCATAGAATCATGGGTGAGCCCAGGTTGGAAGGAACCTCAAAACATCATCTGGTCCAACCTTTCATTGGAAAGGAAACCTGGATGGGATCACCTGGCACCCTGTCCAGTCACACCTTGAGCACCTCCATCACTGGGGACTCTACCATGTCCCTGGGGAGGTTGTTCCAGTGACTGGTTGTTCTCATTGTAAAACAATTCTTTCTTATATTGAGATGAAACCTCTCCTGGTGCAACTTGTAGCCATTGCCCCTTGTCTTCTCCATGTGGGTCTTTGTGAAGGGAGTTCTTTTTACTCACTATTGCTCTTTTTGCCTTTTGTATCAATAATATTCTCAATATTATGTTCTAGGGGAGTCTTAGCTTTTCAGGTCAGCATCAAGATTCATTCCTGATCATACAGTTAGAAGAGCCGATGCACATGTTTCCTGCCTTTCATAGGAGATTGTCAAGGTAATGTACGATGAAAACCAAGTGGTTTTGCTGGCCTTCAGCAGCCTAACTTTGCCTCAGCAACTTTGGCTTCGGGATCTTCTGAGATTTTCAGTCCGAAATACCAGGACACTTCCATCACTATTATACCAACTTGCAATATATTTTTCTGCCCAAATCCTTTTCATCTAACTGTTTCAATGTGAATGCTAGCGAGGTAAATAATACCTGGCTCTTACCAGTGAGGAACATTCTTGTAAACAGGAGAAAGGAATCCAAAAGATCTATTGAGACAGGCAAGTTGAAAAGGCTTTCAGCTCACTATTTATGAAGATCATATTCTCCATTATAAGCTCTCCTCCAAGCAGCAGTTCTTTACTGTCTATTCAAATTGAAGATTTTTGGTCTCTCTGTTAGCTCTGCTAGAGCTCTGATAGCTCTGACAGCTCATTTCATGCCATTTTTTGAGCCCTGCACAGTTAAAGTTATAGATTATTCTATGTGAAGATGAATCTGCTTTTCCCTCCCTCTTTGGTAGACTTTTGAAGAAGCAAAGCAGCAGCAAACTGTTCTATTAATGGAACCTTAATTAAATTTCTGCATCTTTTAATAAGAAAATCCTTTGAGTATGGGTCTACAAGCCTCTTTTAAACCCATCCAGTAAGATAGCCTCTTTAATCACCATCACCTTGGCCCATTAGTGTAGGTGAGAGTCTGGTTTCACGGATGACCTTTTTCCTGGTTTTCCATGAAGACAACATGACTTTTAGAACATACATAAAACTCTTACCCAAGATTTTTAAAAATTTTATTTAGCCAAAGAAATGCTTGTATGCATCTTTTTTTTCCTAAAATTCATTCTTCTGCAGAAGCAACTCTTCACATCTTACATGTTAGTGCACTTTCTACATCTATATTAACAGGATGATTTTCTGACTAGCAGAGCTTACAAACACATGCCAACGGTATAAAGGTAGAGATGGACACACAGACAATACATCTGAAGAAGTGCACTGAACAACCTCTTTTCATTTTTGCTGTTTGATTGATCAGATTCCCATTGGAAGACACACCAGGAACCCACAAGTGCTGACATTGAAAGGACGTAAAGAGAATGTATGAAACATGTCATCTGGGGGTTTTACCTTCAAGCAGCCAAGCTGTAACACTCACAGAATTAGTGCTTTGCCCAGGAATTTAGCCATAACTCTGGAAGCACCTTCATGCCCCTTTCAGATTGAGGAAAATATTTTCAGAAGATTTTCAGAAATAAATTCTGAGGCATCCTCAAAGTTCTCTATATTCTGTCTTTCCTGTCTAGTAGTAGCCTTCATATCTGTGTAATAGACTAAACATGATAAACTGAATACAGACTGACTTATAACTCTAATATTGGAACGTTCTCTAAGATGTCTTTAGGACAAATACAGTTACTGTAGGGACTGCATTCAGTAAATTACTGGCAGTTTCTTAATAGCTCTGTCAAGGGACTGAATTATATAATTTATATTCATATGGGCATTTAATTTATGCTCAATTGAACATTTACATAGCAGAATCTATTAATCATTTTCGGCCACAACTTGCACATAAGAAAACCCACCACACCAAATCTGTGCTTAATTGCTTTTCAAAGATAGTTCAAAAATAACTCTTGCATTGTTTCTGTTCAGAAGTACAGATCCTGTTTTGTGTCTCATCAGAACAGTACAAATGAAGGACTGCAAGAGCAGTATCCAATTTTAAATAACACTTTGAACAATTACATTCTTTGGGATACTAGTCATAGTGCCTTTTATGTGTTCAAAGTGAGGATATTAGTTTGAAAAAACAGGTTATTGCCTACATTTTAGCACAATAAAATGTAATTCAGTTCCCACAATGAACAGCGCAGTCCATAGAGGGAATATTGTATGTTCCTGAAGATTTTTTTTTATACTGTTTTAATTCTTGTCTAACAAATATTAATTCTATCTCTAAAGTACTAATTTGGATTATACATCCTCTCAATCTTATTCTTGCCTTCAATATATAAATGTAAGGATTACAATATTTACTATAATAGTTGTATCCTATTTGAGTCTATTTTTTAATTCCAGCTGAAGACAATTTTGCACTTCTAGCCAGAATTGTGTTCTTGGCAAGTTAAGACACCTTGTAAAGCTTATTCTGTTAATGGCAATTGTTCTGTTTGTCCTAAAATAAGTATAAAAAAGCTCCATAAATGGTTGAACTTCTCGTAATCACTTCATATGACATCCACAGTTTATGAAAATTTTCATAAAGATTATAAAAGCTGTACAAATCTGGCATGAAGAATACATGAGCATTTTTAATAATTTGTTACTGTTCATTTTGCATGATTCATATCCCATCTACTTCAGTACACTTTGTACCAAGACAGAAATCAGAAAAAATCAGAAATCGGTTCTGAAATTTCACCTCCAGTGAAAACAGCCTCTTCCTACTGAACATGCAGTTGGTCTTTCCTTAAGAGAGGATGGTCCCATGGGCTGAAGGATGGGTGAGAGCCCCCTAGTTCCTTCTGGAGCATTTGCACATCTGTGTTCCGTCTTCTCTGTGTGTATACCAAATGCAGGAGACACACAGGAGATTTGTAGCAACGCCTGTGTTGGGTGCTCTGAATCTCTCTGTGAATCTAAGTTGCCTTAGTCTCCTCTCAGTTCTCTTTCATGGCTAAAAATTGGTGCTTCTCTAATCTTGACTATTTCTACACCTCTGAGAACTAAACAGACTGGCATTTTCCATAAAGACAAAAAAACAGACCACTCTTTAAGCATATTTCTCCCATACAAGGATAGGAAAACATCCTGGCATAAAGTAAATGTAGTATAGTTTGGTAGACAATGATTTTGGTTTGTGTTCTTCCCTGAGGAGATTTTCTGTGTTCCTATTAAGGGCTCAAGCAGCTTGGCCTTCAGTTGGTTGGAAATAGAGTCCCTGTCTTTTCAGATAAGGCTTTTGACGCCTGCATTTTTTAAGTAGTTAATCATATTTTCCTAAGTGTTCCTCAATGTAGAAGCAACTTTACTGCACAAAACTTTTTTTGTTTAGCAACTACCAATCTGATTCTTAGCTGCCAGCCAAAGGAGCAGTTGAAGGACATGACCCAAAGGAGTTACAGGCACCCTGTGTCTACAGGTTCACTCTTTCATAAGCAATGATGGCCCATGAACATATGGCCAAGATGAACACCAGGTTTACACACCAGTCTCTCAGGTGTTTGAATTTCATATTTTGACAACCAGTAGCCCAACCTCTGGTAAGTTTTCACAACAGACCTTATAGCTACCTTCCAGTACCCAAAGGGAGCCTACAGGAAAGCTGGAGAGTGACGTTTTACAAGGGCATGTAGTGATAGGATGAGGGATGCTAGCTTCAAACTGAAGGAGGGGAGATTTAGATTAGATATCAGGAAGATATTCTTTAAAGTGAGGGTGGTGAGGCAGTGGAACAGGTTGCCCAGGGAAGTAGTGGATGTCCCATCCTTGGAGGTGTTCAAGGCCAGGCTGGATGGGGCTTTGAGCAACCTGCTCTACTGGGAGGTGTCCCTGCCCATGGCAGGAGGGTTGGAACTCGATGATCTTTAAGGTCCCTTCCAACCCAAACCGTTCTATGGTTCTATGAAAAGGGGGGCTAAACATTCACACCCAGAAATGACAGCGGAAGCCAGAACAGGCCGGGGAGGGGGGGGTACACCCCCCTTCCTGCAGCACCTTCCTCTCAAGGGCGCATCCACAGCCTGCTGGAAACTGCACCTTTTTTTTTTTTTTTTTAACGTGCTATAAAGGGCAATAGTTGTCTTTATAAAATTGAATCTGGTTAGATCCTGGAAGAGGGAAAGCATAAAATGGCGGCGCTGTCAGCCCCGCGGCCGGGGCCTGGTTCCCGCCAGGGGCAACGACGGGCCTCAGCATCCCGCACTGGGGTCCCCCGTCCGCCTCACCCGCCCCCGACATCTCCCCACGGCGGACGTGGGCAACGGCAGGGGGAGAAGCCGCGGGGCGGCCGGGCACGCCGGGAGCCGTAGTCCTCCTCCTCCTCCCCGCCGCGCTGGGCGCCGGGAGCTGTAGTCCTCCCCGCCGGCCCTGCTCCCCGCGGAAGATGGGGGCGGGTTTGAGCGGCTCCATTTTGCGCCCATTGGAGGGGCTGCCAGGCCGTCCCGCGGCCCCGGCGGCGGCGCCAGCGCCAGGCGCTGCCTCCGCTTCTCCCTGACCGCCGCGCCTCCGCCTCCCTTCCCGCCGCCACCGGCATCGCCATAGCCACCGGGGTGGGGCCCGCGCCCGCCGCCCCCCCCCCCCGCCCGGCCCCCGCCGCCGGCCGCGGGCTGAGCGCGTCCTCCCGGGGGCGAGGCCCCGCTCCCTCCGCGGCGGCGGCTCCATGGTGCCCGCCGCGCCCCCCCGCCCCGCAGCAACAGGCAGGACGAGGAGGAAGCGGCCCCCGGGGGTCCCCACCGCCCCGCCACCGGCCTGAGCAGCCCCAGCGCCGCCGCAGCGGGAGCCACCGAGCGGGCGGGGGGCGCCCGCGGGCCGCCGGCGATGGCGAACCAGCTGGTGATCCTCAACGTCTACGATATGGTGAGCCTTGGGGCCGCCAGGCCCGGCCCGGGGCTGTGGGAGGCAGGGTGGCCCGGCGGGCACCTGTGGCGGCGGGCGGGGGTGCCGGCCCTCCGCGCCGGGAGGGCGGCGGCGGGGGGGAAAGTTTTCCTGCCCTTCTCCTGCCCGTCCCCGCCGGAGCCGGCTCCGTGGGCTTCCGCCGGAGAAATAACGAACCGGGGGCGGGGGTGGGTGTGTGGGTAATTTGGGGAGGGGGGGGGACAGTTTGTCAGTTTCTACTGATCTCTTGTGCTCCGCCACAAAAGTTTGCTGCGGGGCCGGGCCGGGCCTGGCGGCGGGGGCCGATCCGCGCCCTGTGCCGGGGAAAACTCTTCCCCCGCTGGGAAGGGGTGGCGAAACGAGGATTTCCCCGAGTTGCTGCGCCCCCTCCCCCGCTGTTGTCCCGGGGCTCAGCAGGGGGGAGGCCCGGCCTTCCCTGCGCCTGAAAGCCCTAAAAGTGGCCGATTTTCCAGCAGGACATTATCGGGGGATAACCGCCGTCTCTGTAGGGGATAGGAGTTTTGTAGCGCGGTGTCAGTAACGGGGGTGGGTGTGTGTATGTGTGTTTGGTTTGTGTCTTTCTTTTTTTTTCTTTTTTTTTTCTTTTTTTTCTCGGACCAGGATTTTTGAACAGTTTTGGTACGGCTGCAACTTGGTAGAAATAAAGGAGTTGCTCCGGCTTGATTTGCAGCCCTGTGAGCTCACCCACCTCCCCTCCCTGCTGGGTAATCTTTCTGTGACACCCACAGCAACTGCTGTATTGTCTTCTGTTCAGCTGGAAGCTGCTCAGATGCCATGGTAACAAATGAGGTGTAAGTACCTGCATGGAACAGGAGGTGCGGATAAGTAATATTAAGAAAAATTATTATCCCTTAATGCGTTTCAATCGCTGGGAATTAGAACAACTAACAAGCACGACTTCTCTGACCACATTTTGGGTCTACTGAGAGAGGGACGGGCAGGTTGACAACTAGCTTTAGGGAACTGTGTTTGTGATACTTGGCTTATTTTGGGTAGGCGCTCCTGCCACCACCACCGTTTTAAAAAAAGTGAACTTTTGGTGGTTTGAAAAGGTGAAGGCGTACAGCGTACGGTCTGTGGCTGCTGGCAGAGAGAAAAGGCAGCTTGTTTAGAAATACTCAGGTTCAAATGCCAAAATATTTAATAGCAATCAATAGGGAGCTGTCTGGCTTGAAATTAAAATTATGTATGAGATTGAATGAACTAGCCTGATTCTTATAATTATTTTTTTTTACCCTAGTATTTACCACAGAAATTGGTGTCCCTATCAAAGGATTTATTATATTAATTTTTTTTGCCCCTCTCCTGTGTCCGAGTTCTGCCTCCAGCGAATATAACCTGTTACTTCTACTTTGTTTTTCCTTCCTTGTAGAGAATGGAGACTGGAGACAGAACCAGTCTATTCACTGCGATTTTTCTGAGAGACGGTAAAAAAAACATGGTGTCTTTGCTCACCTGGTTTTGCTCACGCACAATGCTGGTATGACAAAAAGTCAGCGTGCTTTATTTATACTAGACTTCAGGAGGGAAGGATGCCCTGTTACATGCATATGTATGACTTCTCTGGGCTCTAGTTCAAAAATACACATTGGAGAAGCTCTTTTAGCATGAAAATAGACCATTTTACATATATTAACTATAAATGTTTGCACAGAGAAAGAAGTAGGACTTCATTTTTGGGATTCTTACATAAGATAGTATCTTTGAAGTCAAGGCTTGACGTACTTCTGACTCACCAAGGTGGAAGACCCAACGTTCTCAGGAAGCCTTGCTTAGCTGTGCAGTGTTGCCTGGGCCCAGCTCACAGGCGGGTTGTGAACAGAGAGGACTGTCTCCTGTGTAAGTGCCTGCCTGGAAAGTCATGCCCCAGCCTCTGGGAGAAACTTCATTCTCACAATGACAGTGGCATTGGTGGGGCGTGACTTCAGCGTGCCTTTTCTGTTCCTTTTGGGATTGTCTACTCTTTCGTTTACCTGGTTCTCCTTCATCCATTATGTCTTGTATTTCTTTGCTACAACCCATGTCCTCCTTCCTTTTTCCTACAGAGATGAATTGCTGCGATCAGTTTTACTCCAGCCATCCTAGGAAGGGTGACCACTGATGGGGGGAAGGAAAAAAAGCAGTAGGAAGTTTGTGCTCATAAAAACTAGTGTCGTTTTTCCTGGGCATGTGCTGGGGACTGATGGTTGCCCTGTTGTCATTAGTGGGGCTCTAGCTACGTCGAGAAGTAGCATAGTCTCTAAAGCCACCATCTGTGGTTGGAACTTTAAACTCCAAAAGAAGTAAGCAAGCGCATTTATTTGCAGATGCTCAATGATACATAGGGGTGGCTTTTTCTGCATTTGTGGTATTTGTTGAAGGTGTACATCACCACAAGCTAGATGTAGTGTAAGCCTGGAACCCTAAGCAGAATATTTTTATATCCTACTTCAGCTGTGTGTGGTGTTCTATAACGATGTCTATATTATTTGACCCTTAGAGAAATAGACTTTCTTTAAACTGGAAAGAAAAGCTGAGGTTCCTGCATGTCGAAGTACATCCTGCCTCAAACTTCTTTCGTTGAGTGATGTCTCAGTCCATTTGAAACTTGTTTGAAGCAGGAGCTTAAACTAACGCCTCACTTTCAGAAATGCTGCCAAGCAGTTACGTTACTGCATGTAGACAGCCTGCTGAAATCAGTGATACTGTCTTGTTTGGGGGCTCTAGATTGTGGGGGGGAGAAGGGAAGAATCTTTTGTAATAGCTGCTCAGCAAATACTGCAAACTGTGTATTGAGGCACTGGCAGGTTTACTGTTTGCTTCCCACGTTTTATGTCACTTGGAGGTTGGTTTGGGTTTTTTTTTTTGTTCCTTAGGTTTGGAATCGGGGAATTTTTGTTTCTGTCTTGGAACAAGAGACTGCTATTTATTACCCACCTGGATGACAGAATCAACACTCCTATAATTGCAACAGTCATATGAACAGCTTTATTTTAACCTGAGTGCTAACTGTAGCTTCATTTCCCAGGCAACTGCTTATGTATGCAGGGGAATGCTAGGTGACCTTGCTGCTGCTGAAACTCCTTACAGGGCTGAGTCGCTTTTGGAGCATATACCCTTCTGTTGTCCTTAGCACTTGAAAAAGCAAAAATCTTTGATAAAACCAAAGGGCGAGGAGGGCTGCATGTGCTGTAGAAAAAAGTGGACTTTCAAGTACTGGTAACTTCACGTCAGGAGAGAAGCTTAAGGGCATATTTACATGCTGCAGTTCACACCTTTGAAAAATCTTTTATGATCATTAAAAGGGTAGAGTGAGGATTTTGATATATCATGCTTTGAGAACCAGAGTACTTCATAGTTTCAATTATTTTTAGGAGTCTAGCCCAAAGTAGCATCCTCGTTTTTCCCCTTGTCAAATAAAGCTATAACAATCTAAAGTATTAACATAAATGAAAGCTCTGAAGAAATTAACGAAGATATTTTTAAAGCACTGGGATTTAAAGCACAATGTTTTTCTTACATTTCAATGACATGACTTTATTGTGTGCACAGAAAAATGCTTCTCTAATATTTTTGTTCTGGTGGTTGCATTAAACATGAATTCCTGTTCTACAAGACTGACTGACTGCAAGATGTTGAGGATATGGCATTATGTTTCTACGCATTCATACGTTCTACTATGGCAAAATTCATATCAAGGCTAAATGAAGAGAATCCAGTTTGTGTAATTGGGGCCAGGATGTTGCTTTTGGGACCAGTTTGGGATTCCAAAATTTACAGCATATTACTGAACCAGCAAGCTATATAGATGTCATTTAATTTACAGTTTTTATTTTGTAAGTCATATATAATCTTGTTGGCTGTAGCCAAATGCAATGTATTTTAAGTTGCACTTGTCCTGCCTTTATTTGTTCAGTGAGATCAGGCGTTTTGCTCAATGAGAAAATGTGCCCAATCTTCCAATAGCTGGTCCAGATTAAGTAATAATTAGATATAATTACTGTTCCTAGGGGGAAAATAATTCTGCCTTATTGAAATTCTTTTATCTTCAATTAACCTACTCTGTTCTTACTGGAGATATTAAGTGAAGTGCCAGCTTGCTTTAGGCACTTTTTCCAAAGCTGCTTGTCTTTTTGTAGTCCAGCGAGCGCCGTGTATTTAGGTGCCGCCGTAAGGAGGAGTGTGGACTTGAACAGGGCTGGACTTGCTGAACACCTTGTGAGAGCTGCTTTCCATCCCCTTCACCTGCTTCTGTACGGATCGATGAGGAGGGCTGGTGACCCACATTCTATACCTTGCCTTAGGTTGTTTCACAGGGTTGTGAGGGGGGAGGAGCATGAATAATTTTTCTCTTTTTCCACCTGGTAAGAAATTCGGCTTTATTATTTCTGCTGCTTAGGGGATATCTTGTGCAGCTTTTGTTCCATTTTCAGAGAGCAGTCATAACCTTTTTTGTCATTAACAGATCCAATGTGTATGTGATGTGTGGGTTATTTGGAATTCGGAGGCTGCATTCAGAGTTTTTTGGCTGAATGGGTATTCAGGAGAGGAAAGACCAGGGACCCTGTTTAGCTTAATTCTAAATTAGGTACATTTGGATACACGTTCTCATTAAGCAAACATACTTTCTTCCTCTGCTGACCACCTGTACGTTGAATGTGCCTACAGCTTTGACTATAAATGTAAACCTAAAACTATTTTGAAATGGTCAGCTGACAAAGTGTGGGATAGGACTGGCTTCAGAACCGAAACAGGTTTATATTGAGGTAGCCCTTCCGTTTTCCCGGGGGCTTTTGAGTTCACTTCAGTGAACAGAATCTGGGGGATCATTGAATTTAGTTTGGTGATACTTAGAATAAGGATGACTGTAAAAGCCAAATGCATCTATATCTTATGGCTGGAAATTTGTAAGTTTTGGCCTGACTTGCTCTTTCTGCCATTTAACTTGTCTTGATTGTCATGAATAGCTTCTCAGTCCAAAGTTTAGTAAATCATTTTTATTGGGAGAAAACTAGCTTTCCAAAATGCACATTATAGGCCATAATGTCTGTAATGGGCCTGTAAATTATGCACTAACTCCAGCTAGCACACTTAACAAAGTGTGACACTTGTAACCTTCTACATTTTTTTATCATCGGTTTTGCCATTTTAATAGTGACTTCACATCAGAAAGCACTTATTATGTCAACAGGTTGTGTAAAGAAGATAGTTTCTTTTTCTTCCTGTTTGCTAGATAAATATGAATTTGCTGGGGGCACTACCTCAGCCCGTGTCCTGCCTGCCAGCTCAATTCTTGAATTCTGCTTTGGAGAAGTTTGCAGCGGTGCCCTTTGGGACAAGACAACCTGGGAGGAAATATCCCACTGCTGGAGTAATTGACAAAATAATGTTTTCCTTGTATTTGTGAGAGGTTTTTCTTCCTAGCCAATGTCAGTTTTAAGGACACAACTGAGGCTTTTTTTTTTTTAGCCTTTGTTTTAGGTTCCTTTTTAAATTGTGTCAGTTGAAAACTTTTACTGATATTTTGAGGGTGGTGATGTAGCCAAGGAAAGACAGTAATTTTGAGGTTTTCTCTTTCCAGAACTCTGTGTAACATCTTTAAGGTCTTGAGGGTAATAGCTAGCTCCTATATGATGGTAATAGCTGCTGCTCCTGCTTTTAAAAAGAAAAGAGAAAGCACTAAAGAAAGGGGGGTTTCTTTCCTGTTTGTCTCCCCCCCCCTTCCTTTTTTTTTTTTTTTTAATTATCAGTTCCTGGTTTCCTTTAGAAATGCAACTATTTTCTGTTGCTATGTGTCGGATGTGTGTGATGTGTCGGAAAGAGATGTTAGACCTATGCAAAAGACTTACAGCTGATGTATGGAGACATACACATCAAGAACCTGGAGAGAAGTTAGTCTCTTGTGTGGTGCTCACCAATTGAGTAGTCGAAGACAAAATATGCTAAAATAATTTCAGTGTGTCTTACATATCTCTCAGTATATCTCATGTTCATCTGGTCATAAGCAAAAGTGTGGTCACTGCTGTTAATGACAGTTGGTGTCTGTATATTACAGTCCTATGTTCTGATGTTGTTTTTTTTCTTTAAAAAAAATAAGTTAATTACTGCAGTTGATTCTAGTATGTATCCCACCTCATGGAAAACTTTACAACCTGTAACTTGTCGACAAATAGCGAGCTGATCTGGATTTCTCCCAGGTACGGTTGTCTGGGTTGAGAGACATTGACAGCACTAAAACACTGGAGCAGAACCCAATGCAATTAATTCACTGTGTACAGTTGGGGAGTTTTAATGGCGTGTTCTGTTCCTGTAAAATGGGTTGTGCAGTTTCACTCTGTGGTAGGGTTTCATGTTCTTGATGTGGGGAACAAATACATGTCAGTTTGCTATAAGAAAACAAATCTGTATTGGAAGCTAACTAGAGTCTTTTTTGTTTTCTCCTTTCCTTTTAGTACTGGATGAATGAATATACTTCTTCCCTTGGAATTGGAGTGTTCCATTCAGGAATAGAGGTGTACGGCCGAGGTACGTACAAGAAGAACATAACTTACTCTATGTTCCAGTAATGCTGTTATTTCAAAAAGATTTTTCAGGTAGTGAGGGAAGTCTGGCTCCTGAAATGTGTTCATCAGTTTCCTATTAAAGCTCTCATCTCTTCTGCCTCTGGAAAAAAACGTGGATATGAATAGTGTGGTAGTTATCTTGCATTCTTGTATAAAGCTATGCATCTGTGAGAAAGCGTGCAATTTATTCAGCTAGGCTTAGAAATCTTCATTTTAAGTTTTGAAATATCTGTTGTTAAAACAAATACATGCTTCACGTAAGCATGGCTGTATCATGTTTCCTCAGTATTCTGCTAAGACTCAGTGGAGGGAGGTAATTTTTAACTACAGAAACAATAGCCTGTTGCAGATAGGCACCTAAAAGTGCATGATGCTCAGGAAAAAATATCTATTCCTTATTGGTAGGTTAGTTTGCTTTGAAGAGACAGTTTGTTTAAAAGGCATCTCATGCATACTGTTCACAAAAGATGCACTTGTGATAAATACAGCAATACATTCCGATTTTGCTAAATAGGTTGGACTTTGGGATGCAGCTCAGGCCCCTTTGAATCCCCCCCGCTGCCAGAAGGTGTTCATGAGGCTGCTGAAGCACAGGCTCAGGGCTGAGGTGTCACGACACTCTGAGGGGATGGTGTTGCTAAAAGTAGTCTCCATTTAAAGAAGAAAAATCTACTTTGGTTCTTTTTTTGGACTGTGTTTGGGAGTGAGGGGAAGCAGCAAAAGGTGCAGCATGCAGTCCAGAGACCACATAGCACATAGTTGCCTTAAACTGTAGATGTTTCAGCTACCATAATGGTCACATTGTAACTGGGTTTGCAAGTGTTATCAAAGCAACAAATTGACAAAATACAATGCTTATTGTTACAACTTTTTTTTTTTTTTTTTTTTTTTTAATCCAAACCATAAAGAGCTGACTCTGAACAGTGCTGTGCCTGAAACCCAGTTCTCGAGCTGTGCCAAACTCCTGGGCCTCCCTTCCTGTTCAGATTATAAGAGCTTTCTCACATAGCAGGTCATACCCCTGCTAGAACAATGACTTGCATTTTTCAAAGTACATTGAACTTAATTGATTAACCTGTTGTAGAAAAGATTATCCACGAAACTGGATGCTAGACTTGGATGGTGTGTTATGAGTTGTGTGGAAAGGAAGTGTGAAGTCATGCTTAAAGCTTTTTATTGCGCCCCGGGTGCAGCAGGCAGCTTTATCTCACAGGCCCAGAAGGAAGCTAGAGCACACCATGATACTTTCATGCACCGTAACTGCTGGTGCCAGGAGATGCTACGTGCGGGCTTCAGATGCGTGCACCGGTTTACTGTCGTGGTGTAGGAAAAAACTTGGGACAGTTGAACTCTTGCAAATCAAGAAATTAAGGCCAGAGTGTGCTGTCATGCTTAGAGCCACAGTGTGCACTGAATAGAAGCACCATCAGACCTTTGAGGATGCAGTACTTTGAATCCCTGATCTAGAAATGCATGAGTGGACTCTCACAGACAAGCACATAGAAGGAGCATTCATTGGTAGATGCCTGTAAATCCTCACACATTGAAAAACAGTATATGCTTACTGTAACGTTATTCAAGTTAAACCTGAACAGTGATGTAGACTATTTTAATTAGTTTGACTAGTTATTAACAAAGCTATTCATTTCTAGCTCCTTGCATTTGTTACCTATGTAAATTAGCTGTCTGGTTTCTAGCTTTAGGTCACTGTGAAGTGATCCTCCAGTCAGTGAGTTCTACTGGTTTATTACTGTAACAGTATGCCATTTTTGTTAAATCTCCACTTTCTCTTTCAGAATTTGCCTATGGTGGTCATCCATACCCGTTTTCTGGAATATTTGAAATTTCACCAGGAAATGCTTCCGAGTTGGGGGAAACATTTAAATTTAAGTAAGAAAGATACCCATTTTCTTGCTTTTGAGAAGGCATATTAAAAAGAAAATGTGTTGCACTTCTTTTTGAGGATAGATGGGTTGAATGATACTACAGGATTTCTGACTTCTGAGAAATTAGTGTGTTGTCTTTACTTAGAAATGAAAGATGGAAGTGATAAGACAGTGAAGTGTCTAGAGCAAAGAACGTTATTGTTAGCATACTGTTAAATTCCTTAAATTGTACAAATTATGTGGAGTTGTGGCTTTTGTTATTCATACAGTATATACAAGGGGGCAACTTCTTCAAGGTAGTGAAATATTTATTCAACAAAAAAGATGAAAAATGCTGCTCTTCAAGGTTTCCCCATGTCTCTTTCCACTTTCTCAGTGTGATTGCCTTGACCCTTCCCTGCATCACAATTTTGTATCTGTTCTCAGCTGTCTCTTAGAAACAATATCATTTGGAAGAGAGGGAAAAATTGCATCCAGTGTTAGTCAGAGTTACGTTGCAAGTAACTTAAGTGAGCTACAGGTGGACAATCAGCAAGGAAATAATCTCTCATGCTAAAGACAAAAGTGGTGCTTTAAAATGGCATAGGAAGAATCTGTGTTATTCTAAGAGGGCAGAAAGATCTCACCACCCACAGTGGGATGATTGTTGAGTGTGTATGAAGAATAATCCACCTATAAACACATAAGCCTGATCACCTTCTACTTGCTTTTCTTCTAGGGAGGCTGTGGTTCTAGGCAGTACTGACTTTATGGAAGATGACATAGAAAAAATAGTAGAAGAGCTTGGAAAAGAATTCAAAGGAAATGCTTATCACCTAATGCACAAAAACTGCAATCACTTTTCTTCAGCTTTATCTGAGGTAAACAAACATGAAGATCTACAGAAAGCTGCTTCTTAGGTGGCTGCAGAGCCTCATCTCCTTCCTATCTTTTGGAGTGTTTGTCCTAATTTCCAACTTCCCATCTCTGTTATCTTGGGCCAGTGCCTCCATTTTTCAGGTTTTATTTGTGCTTATGTCCAAAGCACAAGATTTTGTTTCTAAAGATGCTAAATATTGTTGTCATACATAGTTTGTGTTTGAGCAGGGGTGCATTCCTAATTGAGAGACCTAATAAATCAAGTATTAAGAGGATTTCAAAAGCATTTCAGATGCTTTAGAGATCACTACCAAAGATAGAACCACTTTATTTTTATCAGTGTTTCCCCACAGAACCATCACACTGAAAAGAATTTTTAAAGTTATGACCTACTGTTAAAGAATAACAGAGGCATTGAAGTTTCACAGAAAATATTAATCTTCTGCTTCAGAGGCTTTTGTCAAGTTACTGCTCAGCCAGCACCTGCGTCCTGGTGATGTAGCTGCTTGAGTAGTCATGCAATGTATCTGACTGGAGTCAAATGGACTTTGCTTTTTCCCCATAGCTTTATTTTAATGGGATTGGTTGGCCAGTATGATTGAATGTGTATCAACACAAGGACAAGGGTCAAGAAGAAGTAACCTAAGCCAGAGGGGAATGGCAGTAGTGATTTTTATTGGTAGTTGGCAGTTTCTGCTTGTCAGAATTTATTCTAATGTTTCATTGAAGCACCCCGAAAAGGGGGGCTATTTTTTCCATGGTGAGCTTCCATAAAATGTAATTGTTCTTTTTTTCAAAGGAGTTAATGGCACACTTATTGTATAGCCTGTGTTTTGTGTAGACTATTTGATCTTCCAGTGATACTGGAAAACTTCATTGAGATGATGATTCATGCTGGTACAAGTAAGCAGGGTGAGACACTGTCAAAGCTGCAGTTGGCATGAAATCTGGTCTATATGGACAGGTTTTTGCCATACTTTTCAACCACATGGTCATGTTGTTTCTATTTTCTGTCTTGAAAAAAAAAACACTTTCTGTCTAGTGTTCAAATTTCCTATAAAAACAGGGATATAATTACAGGTTAAATGCTGCTCAGTTGCAGCAGACTGATGTTTCCATTAGCTATGATTTCCTCCGGATTTGCGCTGGAGTAAGTGATACCAGAAGTGAATGTGGAGGTAGTTAAGTAAAATTGCTCACTCCTTGAGAGTGACAATGAAACCATTTAACAACTAGTGTACTGTAAAAACAAGTATTTAATGCAGCTGTATATACTTCTGAGGAGTTGAAACCGGCTTTGCATTGTACAGTTCTCTTCTCCCAGTGAACCTGACTCTGTGTGTGCCTTGCCTGGGTGCTGCAAGACAGTGACGTCTTGTGCAAAGTCACCAGAGGAGCTGTGTGCATAACTCCATGGAACTGTAGTATTGACACTGTCATCTCGACCACTTGATTTCAGAGTGCTCTTTGTAATAGTGAGATTTCTCCTGCAATTTCTGTTGCTGGGGAATTACCGGTGACTAGAAAGCATACCTTAATTCATTTCAATGCCTTTTATAGAAGCTATTAAAAAAGAGTGAGGTGGTTAGGCTTTACAGGACTTCTTAAAAAAAGTGTAGAACCATGTGTCAAAATCTCACAGTGGGAAAACAAGTCTCCCTGTGTGACTTTGGATGCTGCTTTCACTAATGGAGAAAGTTGTCTTAGTCCAGCTAACTTGAGTGTTTCTTGACTGCCGTTTGCAATAGGTAAATTGTAAGGGCTGCTGCAGCCTTTGCTTTTTATTTACAGTAGTAGTTTTGTTGCTGCTGTAGTTTTGTTGCTGCCGTATGCACAAGACAAATTAATCCTTTCTTTTCCCTTCCCTCCTAGATTCTGTGTGGAAAAGAGATTCCACGATGGGTGAATCGCCTTGCCTACTTCAGCTCTTGTATACCGTTTCTCCAGAGCTGCCTGCCGAAGGAGTGGCTCACTCCTGCAGCCCTCCAGTCCAGCGTTAGCCAGGAGCTACACGATGAGCTGGAGGAAGCTGAGGATGCAGCAGCATCAGCTTCCTTGGCAAGCTCAGCATCTGGGTCTAGAACTGGTCGCCACACCAAATTATAAGTCCTCCTCCAAAGTAACAAAATGGTTCGAATTACTTCAGTTTAATCTCTCCAGCAACTGACTTCCTGACAGAACACGAGAGCCGACTCTAGAACGTTGTTTTTATATGCAAAAAAGGCTCTCGCCAACCCCTGTTTCAGCTCAGGATTATTTATGTAGTGAAAAGAATTGCTGGGAGAAAAGGGAAGGATTTTGTGTGAAGCCACCCTTTTCATTTTCACCTGTTTGGTAGACCTGGGTTAACTTAACATCTTGTATAAAGCAGAACTTAAATTATTTGTTTACAGTATTGTGTACTGCTGTTTACAAGTCCTGTAAGGACTCCTGCCACCATGGAAGAAGAGAGAACTTGAGTTTGGTTTAACTGTTGGTGTAACTCAAAAGCAGTGGTATGATGCCCTGAAGGAACTCTCCCCTTTGTTTTCAAGATTAAAGGCAGGTGAACATTAAATTTCTGAGAAATGCCAGAAACTGCTGAATACTACATGTGTGAACAGGGTACTGTGCACTTAAAGTGGCTGATGTAAACAGATAGATTCCAGGATGTAAGGAGACTGGTTTTGTCAAAGATCTGTTACTAGAATTATGACCTCTACATTAATGAAACTGTGGATTTTTGCACATATGAAGGGAAATGTCTATCTCATTAAAATGCACATTGGTCCCTTTTTTTTTTTTAAAACTGAACCATGTAGTTTGCATCCCATCTTCTATCTGTATTTCAGTCTACTTCAACCAGGATTTAGACAGTGAATACCATCTGTTAGAAACATCAACAAATTTTTCACTCTTTGCTTTACTTGATTTCAAAGTTATATATAAAAGCTAGTAGTTGTATTCTTTTTTCTTTTTGTTTGTTTCATATAGTTTGGAATAGTGTACTACAAGCCATTTATGGTTGGGGGATGGCCTTGCTTTCTGCTGCTGCTGATTTTGCTTCATTTGAATTTGTAAACATTCGCGTCCTTTTTTTTTTCTTTAGCTATAAATGACTGCCCAGTTGTGCATATCTGCACAAATTGTAGAGAAATTCTAATTTATTTTCCCACAGTCTCTGTCTGTGGTGTTAGCTTTCCTGTCAGATGTAATGAAGAAAAACCTGAAAATTGCTTATGCACCTGCGTGTTTACACAGCAGAACCCACTAATCTGCACACATAATTATATCTGAAGGTAAGAGATATTATTTTCTAAAACACAGAATTATGTTTGCTGGTAGATTATAATTAGAGCTAAATTATAATTAGTGATCAGAATATATAATGGAATGCCTTATTCTTGTTCACTTACCAAGAGAATTAATGGTTCTTCCAGTCCTTAGTGTAAATTAGTGAGGTTCTATTGTGCAGATAAGGATACAGTAGCACAAACATGAGGGAGGTGAGCTTGGGTATTTTGTAAGACTTGCTGCCTTAAACTAACAAAAAAACATACCATCCCTAAACTGATCAGCTCATGAGGAAGTGCACGTTACTAGAAGTATAAATGATTCTTCCAAACTTTATTTTCAGTCTGTTGCTGGGTTTAATTTTTCTATTAAGTGAAATATTGACTCTTCAGTTTCTGCCATTTTAAAGGAAAGAAAAAAAAAAAAAAAGTCCTCTTAGGAGGCAACAATGCTTCATGTTACGGATGCTCCTAGCCATGGGTAGCTGGTGCCATTGAACCCCCCAGGAAGGTGCCAGAGGCTGTATCCTGGAAAGAATTCTTATGATCACCAGCTCCGACTCGCGCTGGAAACGGGCGGAAGCTTTTCTGCTGGCAGTTGGGTTGAATCCTCTGTCAGCCAGTCTTTAAGGTTTCACTCATCTTCTGCGATGCAGTGTAGGTACAGAGAGAGAGATGCTCAATTCCGTGGGGAAAAAAAAATCAAGTGAGACTTCCTGGAATGAGTGGGATAATAGTAGAAGTCTCTTCAACTGCAGTTTGGTACGTGTTTTAATAATCTCTTCTACCAAGTGGGAAACGCTTAAGACTGACAAGTCTGCTACTAATTACCTTCTCTGTGTGGTCTCCAGAAGCTGGACACACTGACTCTCCCTGATGAGTGCTTTTTCACTTGAATCTCTGAATTTCAGTTCTCCTTTCTTTTTGTCCTGTAGTGAAAATGAATATGGTGGTCTCCAGTCAACTCTCAAGCATTACAGAACCGAATCTCACACTACTTACAGCTCAGAGAACGGGCCGCAGACAGGTTATTTTGTCCCTGCTGTGCAGCTGTGGTAGTAACGTGACTAAGTCTCTTGGCCAAGGCAGGTCCTTTATTTCAGCTCAGGGTTGAGGCCACTGATCTAGCAATGTACTGTAGCTTTTCCTAGGTTTTAGGAAAAATAAATAGAATGAATTTTCATTGCTACCTAACTTTTATGTACCAAAATCAGCTTTTTAGGCTTCTGATATATCCAGAGCGCTAGGTCACAAATCTGTACACCTTCATTAACACACACAACTACAGCATGTACAATGCAAGAACGTGACAGATCACAGCACAGTTTTTATTTAGAAGTAAAACTAAGACTATTTTTTATAAAGCAGACTGGAAAGTTTGTAACAAAAACATTCATTTTATTGGTAGCTGTACAGGTGAAAATACTGTCTTATGCTCCTATTTGGTGTTTTTGGTTTTTGTTCCAAAACCATCCATTTGTAAATCCTGTGAGGAAACTGACACCCGAACCCTGAAGGCTGTTGGATGTTGTATCAAAGCAAGTGGTTTGTCAACTCAGCCTCTGCTGGATTGAGCCTCCGAGAACTCACCCTGCCAGTGGTTACTCCCATTGTTAGCAATAGAGCAAGTTACCTTTCACCAGCATTACTGCCAAGCAGGGATTACTTTAGCCTACTAATGACCACACTGTGCTAGGACTAGGACACTCCAAAATGCTGTGAGAAAGCTGGACACCTGTGGAGATTTTTTCCATCAAAACGGGTAGAAAAATATCACTACTTCAGGGTTCTGCTCTGTTTACTTTCTCATTTTTGTTTAATTTTCTGTAAGATAGTGCTTTTGATACATATTATATTCTTTAACTCAAAGTTGTTTAATTTAAATGCCATTTTCTGTTCAGCAAGCCAAAAAAAATCCGATGTACTGTCAGTGTGCACCAGTAACTCCAGAGTGGCTTGGTAAAAACATAGTTGCATTACTTCTAAAACTTGCAATGCAATTCTGATCACTATTGATATATGAGAATTTTCACTGTTGGAAGTTGGTTACAAGTTGAATATTCACTGATGCATTTTTTTGTAAACTTGTATTCAAGTTTACGGGACTACATAGTATTTGTATAAAATTCAAAGAATTTTGACTTTTGTTACCTGTACATGGCAACAAGTTGTCTAGCATCTGAAACTTAAATCCATCAGTTTATTAAAAATACTTTTATAAAAAAACCCCAGTTGGCTGTGTGTCTTATTCCCCTGGTGCCTGCAGCTTGTTTTGTTGGTGCCACCCAAGCTCATCTTGGTTTTGAAAGACATTTTTGCAGGATAATAAAAATATCTGAGGGTTTCTTACAGGCCGTGTTCCGATACGGGCATCGGGAGCTGCAGTTTGGTTTCTCTGTGGGATTATCAAGAGTCACTAGTTTTTAATGGACTAGATTAAAAATATTTCCAGGTCTGGTGTGCTAACTACAGCTGTTGGGATACCCAAGCGCCGGGTGGGCTTGGGTTGTGTTGCAGATGTGACGTGCTGTACTTGACCCATTTGAGGCAGCCACGACTGTGTTGCCAAAGGGTTCCTGGCAGGGCTGACCGTGGCTCGGGAGCTGGGTTAGGCAGGGCTTCAAGACACCTCAGCTGAGAAAAGCCTTCCCCACAGCCACGATGCTGGCCTCATCTTCTGCCCTGGGTGCCTGTGGGGCAGCAGTGAGGGGGTTCAAACACAGGCCTTGTGTGGGGCTTGGGTCTGGTCCCAGTGTGGTGGCCGATGCGGGCCTTCCTTTACAGGGAGATAAAGGGTGTGAACAGGATCCCCCAGGCCAAACAGGCCGCAGAAAAGTGTTTATGGGGCCGTAGCAAAAGGTGCCCAGCCTGCCTGGCAGCGAGGGTCGGCGGGGAGGAGGAGAGCCTCTGTTCCCCGTGGGTGCCCAGGCCACGCAGCGAGTGCCTGGTTTCGGCCAGGTCCCTCACATTTCCCGGGTCTGAGCACTCATTACTGTTAGCTCAAGCAAAGCTGGGCTTTCCTCCCAGAATAAGAATAATGCCCCATTAAGCCCACCTAATGACAACACAAATCATGTCGAACAGAAAATGGGTTGTGTTCCCTACTTGGGCTTCTTGTGGGTTTTGTTCTGCTTTCCCCATTCCTAATTTGCCTGTGGGAAACACTGCCTGCCCCCAGCCCCCTCAGCGCAGGCACACAATAGCTGCTTGTTTTTAGCCTGGAAGGAATTGCTGAGCCTTTAAATAGCTGGAATTGAGTTTATTTTTCTTCTGTACTTTAGCTCATTCATTACTCCAGTCATAGCACCCTAGAAGTGAAGATTTCCAAGAGCACTGGAATTTATTTTTTCCTCCCCAGAAGATGCTCTGCATCTTAAATCTCATGTGCCAGCCCCGTATCAGTCACTCACTAATCCTGCGGTGAAGCATCAGCTTCCAACAAATTAATTCACGTGCCATTAAGCAAATATGACCCAAGTAGTGAGGACTAGCAAGAGCTGATGGCAATACAGCCGGCTCAAATGCAAAGGTCAATTATTTTTCATTGGAAATTTTAGTAAAAGCACCGAACGAGAAACAACGATAGTCGGGGTGACTGGCCGAGCGGAAGCTGCTCAGGCTGGCTCTTACCCCAGCACCCTGGAGGTGAGGGCAGAGAAATGCTTCAGGGAGTTTCCCAGCTTTTGAGGATGCTCTCACCCCTGCAATCGCTTTCTTTAAGCTGATTTGCCCTCCCAGGAACGTTATGGCCTCTGTGTGCACTAAGAGGTTTAAAGGAAGGACAGTCCCTGAGGCCCAGAGAGCTGCCTCTGCCCCACGGCTCCCCACACAAAGGCTTCTCTGGTGAAATGGCCACACCGTGGCACGCACACAGGGATGCCACGCTCGCCCCAGGCTTTCGGAGAGTACAGATGAGTGTAGTGCAGGAACCTGCAACGCATCCCTTGGAGAGACAGGCAGCCTCTAACACCTCTTCAGGTTGCACTGAGTTTCAATGGTGTAATGGTTGGTCCCAATATTGCTGAGATTGTCTTCAATTGAGAAAGAAAAGGCTTTTATACTAAATATAATGACATGTAATTATTCATTAATAATATACTGCAGAATTAACTACAAATAGGAGTTTCTTCAGAGCTGGACTATGCACTTTCCAGGTCCTAGCCTGTGGCATAGCCTATATCTAGCACATTCAGAGCAATCAGCTCTTCAGACTCATCTCTCTCCCTAACTCTGTTCTCTGCAGGTGCAACTTCCTAAATGGTCTGCCTTTTACCTGAAGACCAGGGAATGCTATAGGTGAGGACACTCTTCCCTAACTGTGTCATGACCAATTGATACTGCTTCTTCCTCATCATCTCGGGAGGTTTACCAAGAATGTTTTAAAGTAGCAGCGAACGCCCCCGAAACAGGCTCTTGTTTAATGTCCACCAGTGGTGGCCTTTGCAGTGTATACCTGGTAGCCTGGAAAAGCAGAATTCTGTCCCTCCTCGCAGATCCCAAGGTGACTTCCTGACAGCTTTCTGAGCTGGTGTTGCCTTTAAGCCATGTCTGCAAGTTTTAAAAAAGTGCTGAAGTATATTACTTTTCAGCTGATCACCTTCATAAATTTTAATCTTTCAGTTGTATAGGAAAAAAAAAAACCACCCTAAAAGCATACTAGTGACTGTCAACTTGGTTTTGAGAAGCCAGACTTTGAGAAATATTAGAATCCTCCTGTCCATAGGCAGCTGGAGAAGCCAAAGTACTCAATAAACAGCTTTTCTAGTTTTTCAGCTATGGAGGCCTGTGCTGATGGCATCATCCTTCATGACGACCTCAGAATAAGGAAACCTTTGTCCATCCTGGCACTGCCCTTATTGCCCAGGCAGCAGGCAGGGGGACAAACACCCCGGCAGCAGGCACAGGAACCACCAGCCCTCAGGGAGGGCTCCCCTCCATTCCCATCCTGTTGAGACTGATAAGCAAGCCTGAAAAATAACAAAGCTGGACTCTGAAACTGAATGGGGAACGAAACACTGTCCCACCAAACTGTGCAGCAACCCTGGCTCCCGTAACAGTCCCATGCAGGGAAGGAGAGAGGAGGGAAGGTGAGGGGATGGGAAGGGATGGGACAGGGTGGGTAAGGTTCTACTGCAGGTTTTAGTACTGAGACATGCTTAAGGCACTCTGTCAATAACCCAGTTTTCTTGGACAAGCAACAAAGAAGGAAAGCCTGGCTTTCATACTTTTGAGAGGAAAGTTAAGGGCTTTTATAGTATTTGCAAAATGCAATGTTCCTGTTTAAACAAGAAGGCAGGGTTCTGCTTGTCTCACCACAATTACATGAGGTTCAGAATAAGAGTTAAGGTGGAAACTGCCTTTTCTGTGGTAAACTCCTGGCTATGGAGCTGGAACAGCTCAGCCACCATGGGGCTAGAGGACAGACTCTTCCCCTCAGCCACTTCTCCCTCCTGTGGGCACAGGGATCATGCTCAGGAGAATACAAACATGCTGAGGAACATTTAGCTCCAGCAGCCAGGTAAAGGGGGAGTCACCACAGGCAGACAGGCTGACCCAGTGGTGGTGGCTGCTCTGCCAAGGGTCAGAGAGGGCCCAGCCACAGAGGCCATCCAAACTTGTTGCTGGTCTTTGCTGGCTGGAGGAGCTGACCTTCAAGGCTGGTAAAGTCCAAAAAAACCACCCAGAGAAAGAGCATCTCATCAACACCCTGTTGCTGAAAGCTCAAGGAAGTCCATGATCCAATTAAAAAAAAATATCGCCTGGTGCCAGTTGCTAATTCTCCTGACACAAATCATAGTTTTGATTATAGAGATGCTACAGGTCATCCCATAGCTGGTCCCAAGCAAGCATCCTCCCGGCACTGCCGTGTTTCCTGACAGAGTAACACCTCAGGCATCACCCCTGCAAGACAGTAGCCCTCTGGTCCCTCCGCTTGCCAACACCTTCGCAGTCTGTGGCTGGAAAAGAGCATTTCCCAGGCAGGAGAATTCAATAAAGATGTAACACAGGTGCTAACGCCACTTGTACAGCTTTGCTCTTCAAAGCTGGCCTCAAAAGGCGCAACACTCTGTCTGCGCCTCGTGCCCTTTAGCCATTTAAAGAGAAGTAGGTAACATAACGTTAACTGCAAATCTTCCTGTCTCTGCTGGGGGCCACAGCGGTGTGGCGGGGGTGAAGACACCTCAAGGCCCTTCCTCACCCTGCCCTTCTTCCCTGGCTTCCTCTGTAACTGACCAAGGCACAGCTATAACCAACAGAATTTTTTCCCTGTCTCTGATAAAACAAGTATTTTGATGGTTTTGTGGTACTGTAGATGGTGTTCTTAATTATTTAATAAGTATTTACTGGGAATGAGTAGTTTTATTTCATGGAGTGTTAACACTTTTACTTACAACATATTTTACCAGCTTTTTCTATAAAAATAAATGGCATTATATCTGCCATTTTTGTGTATTTTTACAAGCTAGAGTTTAAATACTTTAGCTAAACAGACTAAATACTGACAATAGAGGTCTGGCTGCCCTGAAATCATGCTTTTTCCTTTTATGTCCTGTCAATACAACAGCATTTTCCTAGGCATCTTCTGAAGCTGTTAAAGGATTTCTCATGCAACTCAAACCTAAATTTATGTATATAATCCCTTGTGTCATATGTCTTCCTCCATTTGCGATGACTAGTGGAACCTGCCCTACAGAGCAGAATCACGCTGGCTGACCGTCTCTGATAGTGCTTTAACTTGTGAAACTTTTCTAGAAATTACTCATTCTCCACTGCTCCCTAAGCTGTCACCGCCCATTGGACAAGCTGCCTGGAGAGGTGGGATGAGGTGGGACAAGGAGGAGGAAGATGAGCAGCAGATGGGAGATCTACAGCACTTGGGCTACTGACAGTGGAATGGGCTGAAGCCTTTGGTCCTGGGCTTGCGCACGTCACGGCAACAAGCAATGCATGTTTGGTTTGAGGAGCCCACAACAATTTATTGTCATTTAGACAGTTATTCTCTCAACCCCTCCCCACCCAGGAAGGGCAATAGTGAAAAATCAAGGAAACTGGAGGGTTGAAATATACAGATTTAACAGAATAAGACTAAATAATTATCATTAATCATACTAAAGGGTTGATCCTGACACCAATATAAAATATACAAGGATTATACTCAGCCAAGTCTATCAGCAGGAAGCTGTGCACTCCCAGCAGGGGACAGCAAATGTGGGACACTGTGAGCACTACGGCTTCAGGAGGAAGGGAAGGGCTCAGGGGTCTGGCACTGGGGCAAGAAGTCCTCTGGATCACTGCCACCAAGGGAGAGAGAACCACACAGCAAACTTTCTCATTTATACATTGAATGTGACGTTCATGGCATGAAATAGTTCAGTTGGCCAACCTAGGTCAAGTGCCTGGCTCTTGCTCCTCCTCATCCCCACACCCAGTGAGGCTCAAAAACACTGAGACCTTGAAACCTGCATACCATAGCTGGCCACAGAGTAAATATTTTCACAAATTCAGACACTAGAGTCTTCTAAAAGTGCAGTTTTCCCAAGCGTTAGAAGAGACCTTTCTGACAAGTGAAATCAGTGGTAGATAAATTGTTCCCACGTTGCTCAGACCAGGAGAGGTGGGCACGTGCCAGTGGAGGGGAGCCCCGTGGCATGGACCGGGGAAGGACAAGCAGGTCAGCATCCGTCTTTCCTGTAGGCGCTGAGAGACGTTTCTTGGTTTCCATGGAAACCGGCTGCTGCAGAAATGATGTTATGAAAATGCCTTCCAAGATTAAAGCTAACAGGTTTGCTTTGCTCTAAGGAGAGTAGAGGGACTCATCGCTTCATTGCCCTACATGTGGTGTCAAAATGGTTGTAGAGAAGTTGCAGGTACCCCTGAGACAACCTGCCAGCAGTGAGCTCTGCGTGGCCTGCCCCATGTTGCTGAGATCCAGCACAGCCACAAACCCCAGGCAGGGGACAGGAGGAGGAGGAAGGGGCAAGGACTTCCAGGTCCTGTCAGCTCCTTGCAGGTGGGCACAGCTCACAGCAGTACAAGAGGCAGTGCTGTTGCCATGTCTGAGGGCTGAAATCTATTCTCTGCCTGGAAAAACCAAAACATCAGGAGCAGCAGCAAGGTCTGATGGCATGGAGAGACTTCCAAGCAGCTGCAAGGAGAGTAGGAAGGGGTAAAGGCAGCAATGGCGGGTTACAGGCAAGAGCAGTTACTGTGAGGCAGCCTGTCCCTCTTACCCAAATACTGAACAGGGGGACACTTTATTCAGTGTCTGCTTTCATATTTGACATTGCCACCAAGTGGTAAAAAATCAGTGTTGTATGAAGATGAAGTTTGGGTAGGCCAGCTCTAACGTAAGTTGCTCTCAGAAATACAGATATTATCGAATAAACCAAAGTCATGCCTCGCAGAGAAGCTTTGTAGCAACAAAGCAAACCAGTCTTTGATGGCATAATTGGCAGGAGAACATCCAAAACTCAAAAAGCTTAACTCTCTCTAAGTATTCTTAATTATTTCATCAAGTTTTGTTTGGAAAGAGTCCATGAAAACATAAAGAGGCATTTAGCCTAAAAAGAGAAATGCCACAGCCCAGGCAGAGACCCGTGGTTAATGCTCAGAACTGTCAGAGTGAAGGCAAGCTGTGCCCACCACAACAGCAGCGACTCCCCATCTTCTGTGAAAGGTGGCAGAACAGACATGTGGACTTCACCCTGCACATGTTCAACTTAATGCAGTGCTAACACCTGCAGGTAATCACTTCAGTGGAAAAACAGCCTTCCCCATGGATAATAATCAGGCAAATCCAAGAAAACATCTGGAAACAGTTGCCAGCAGGGTGGAATTAACTTTTAACATGAGTTCTGATATGTTTCTAGAAGTTGCTCCAACATTTTACGATAACATAGTCAAGAACCCAGAAATGCTGAAGGCAGCCAAATCAAACATCAACTATTTTTGTTAAAGTCCTGCAAATGACAGCTGATTATAGCACTAACAAACAAGCGTTCATTACTGAAAAGTCCCCATGTTCCTCCGTGAAGTGAAAGTTACATGATCTTGGAAGCTTCTCATGAATATTTTTCTGCATCTCTGCTGTGAGATCCACTCAAAATGATGATACCGGCTTATCCATGACCCTGTTTCTGGAGAGACTCCCACAGCAAGGCTCTACATGACTTGAGGATGTAAAATTAGAAATCCTGGGAGCAATTTGTGCTCTGTTGTGGAGTGTTTCATCTCCTTATGCAGTGTTAAAGCACTGCTATGCAGGTCTTGGGAATATAAACACTAATTACTGTAGCCATGTAACAGAAGTCATAAAGAACTTTACAGTATGTCTAATAAGCAATTAGATACTAAATTAAGAAGTAGAATGTGATGGCCTATAGTCCATCAAAGAACAAAAGCCCCTCAGAAGACAGATATGGTATTTTATAGAAGAAACGTGCTCAGAAATCTGTCTTTTGAAGATACACAGTGTGAACAGACACATGGTTTTGCCAATTACTTGATTTTACATGTATGCTCAGCCTACCAAGAAAGTGATTAATTAGTTGAGAAGAACATGATGGTCATTCCATAGATGAGGACAGCAAAAGAAGAACATATTATACGGTGTATAAGGCAGATTAAATACGCAGAGAGGGGAGCTGTGGCCTGGGATCCTCAGACTCAAGCTGCTGGACAGTCAGGGCACGACTCAGTTGCCTACACACTGGCAATGGGCCCCTCTTGCTTTAGCCACCCAAACATAGGTATTTTTCCAGCTGATTTAATACTGTCACGGGAGTAATGAAAGTTTCTTTGGATGAACCTTGTTTGGCATGGACAGGATCTGCAGGATAGAATAAGCTCTCCATTGTGTAGCCTTTCCCAGATTTCCTTCTGAATCCTCCTCCCAGCTCACATCAGAAGGGGCTCAGATGCTTTTTGGAGCCTTGCCAGGAAAAGGAGAGGCTGATGTGAGGCAATCAGCTTTCCAGCCTACTACCTTTCTTTCTGGATGAGCAATTTGTCTCAAAGTACTCTATCTCCTCTGAAACCCTGTCACCCACGTGGGTGGCATTCCCTGAAAGAACAGCTCAGTCACTCTCCTGATGATCTTGCAAAGTGCATGGCTTCGTGCTCCAGCTGGTCCAGCCGTGGCTTAGCACTTAGGAGCTGTCAGGAAAAACATACCATCAGGGTGATGTCTAAATCATTAGGGTCTGAATAGAGTCAGGAGATGTATCCCATAACAAAGGTCTTAGACAGCAGAGAAGCCAAATTTTGTATCAAAGCAAGGATTAATGGAGGAAACTTTGTCAGATGTTGAGAAGACAAGGCAAGAGCCTGGATAGGAGACAAGAGGACTCAAGGAAACCCCTAGAGGAAAGGCTATCGGTCTTGTAGGGACCCACTGAGTAGATGACAGATTTGTTTTCAAAATCTTCTTTATTCTGTCTTACAATGTAGTTTAAAGAGTCGTGTTGTCAGACTTAATTGCTTTTCTACTCTAATAAAACAGCCTTGGACAGCCATGTGAGAAAAAGTAGAGAACAGCAGTGTAAGGTCAGCCCAGCGCGCTGTCTGACTCATCCCAGCTCGGTCAGCAGCACTGGCTGCTCAGGGATGCGAGTCCTTGCATTCTTCTCTGCTGTCAAAGCCTCCAGTTGCCCCTGAGACAGTCAAACCCTCAGATCAGGAGATGAGCACTCATCTCTGACTCCCTGATTGTTCAGACGGTCTTTCTTACCTCCATTCAGCCAAATACAGCAACTTCCAAAAACAATTTTCAGTCTAGAATTTGCTTGACCTACAGTCACTACGGGAGTGGAGAGTGAGTTTCAAAAATTGGTTCCCAGTGTTCCTTCTCAATAGCAGCACACAAAGTACAGGAAAATCACCCATCAGCCTTGTAAAGAGCAACTTGTTCAGTGAAAATTGTCTGAGACATTGACAAATCCAATTTGATCACACAGTAATAACTGAACTCTATCCCAAAACACAATAGCAGGGCCTTCTGATACTGGCACTGAACATTTTCTCTGTAGCTTTCTCTTGCAACACTGAGGTGTCCTTTCATTTCACTGATGCTGCCACGCAGCTGCTGTCCTACAGCAGCAGTAAGACTTGAGTAGCCTCAGCAATGTGAGAAGAAACCGGGGCTGGCAGATATACACCCAGAACTGCTGCAGGCAAGCTGAGCAAATGACACATACAAAATCCATGTATCCATGAATGATAAAACAATAGAGGTGTTTTATTTCTTTTTACCTGACTGATGTATTCACTTCCTATGAGGGCAATATGTAGGTGAGAACAATTTTGCTTCCAGTAACTGGAAAGATTTTCCCCCAGATGGAGTTTCCTTGGTCAGTAACTGCTGGCAAGCAGCTTGAGGAACTTTGAATACAATTTTTAAATAGTTTCTGAAGCAGAGAGGGACCTTAAAAAAGGCAGTGAAACTGAGTATTTCTCAACCCATCAACTAAGCCTGGACTAAGTGTATTACCTTCTAACCATGGAAGGTCAACTACGAGATCTGTAGGAGGGACTCAGCACTGCTGGGATGGAGTGGGAATGCTATGGTGGTACCAAGAACCCTTTGTGATCTTTGGATGCTTTTGTTGACTCACTTCTGCAACTACATGTCTGATCTTTGTCTAGAGCTGCACACTTTGGGGAACCTGGAAAGGGGCAGAGAACATGGTCCAATGGTCATCCTGACCCTGGATGAATAGCCATCCAGAACCTTCCCCGGGAAAACAGAGGTGAAGATACCTGCACACCTCAGTGCCTTTTCCTGCAGGAGGCAATGTTTCTGGGACAGAAGAGGTCTGCCTTTCAGGACCCTATTGAGGAGGGAGCATGGGGCATGTGGGGTTGTGAAGCTGTCAGTGTAAGGAAAGCTCCTGAGAGATGGAGCAAAGAGAGAGAAAAGTTTTGATCATGGAGGGAGAGGAGGGAGTTTCTTTACTGAGAAGGTTCCTTTGAACCCTCCAGGCCAGGAGCCACCAGCTCCACATCCCACCTCTCTGACCTCTATCAAAGTTCTCACCTGTGGCTGTTGCTTTCAGAGCCTTTATCAGTTTCCCTCCAACCACCCCAGTTTCCAAACAACTCACTTTAAAGTATCATTTAAGCAAACTACACACCATCTCTGATCCCTTTCTGTTCAGCTCTTCACAAAGTAGCATAAAAGCAGTCTTCCACTACTGCTTTCTACAGGGAGGAATACACAAGCCATTGTGCATTCCTCCATAGCCCCCCTCTCTCTAACAGGTGAATACGCTCACGGCAAGTGAGGACAAGTTATCCAGAGCTCTGGAGAAATGTGGGATGTTCCTCAGGGCTCTCAATATTGTTGTCAAAGCCCCCAGCCAGGAGATGAGAAAAGGAAAGCCCAAAAGGACACAACCAGCCAATGAGGTTGGGGTGGTGGGTTTCAAGCCAACTGAGCCAAGGTCGTGCAAGGCACAGCAATCATTAGCAATCAGAGGCGGTTGGGAAGACTGGCACTCTGGTTGTTCTCTAGGGTCCACCCTTATAGACATAGCTATATAGACATAGCTCCGCAAGCACAAAGATTCCCAGGAATAACCAAAGCTGTAGCAAATGCTGGAAGGTGGAGGGAAGACCAACAAAGCAGCCAGCAGCAGCTCCCCGTCAGAGAAGGGAACAGTTACAGCTGCTCTTCAGTGGGTCTAAAAACCAAAAGAGACCTCATCTCTTGGGGGTCTTCCCACCATCCTGCTCCGACTGCTCAGGTTCCTGCTCCTTGCAGGCATGCAGACCACCCTGACTCACCATAGAAGACATTCAAGGTACAGTGCCTGTCCTCCAAATCACAGCTTTCCCAGGTGTTTGATTTACTCTGCTCAGACACATTCCCTGGATGTGGAAGCAGGCTGCACCGACAGGGTAGTCAGTACCAACCAATTTTAGTTGATACTAAAAATTAAATACATTAAATTCAATGTTCCCTGCACACCGGTATTTGGTGGCAGCATTTGTTGTAGCGATGACCTAATGGTGTACATACCCAAGGGGGATGCTAGAGGTAAAAAGCATTTGTGTGCACTTTTCCTCTAATTCATACTTCCTACACAATTTTGGACAAAATGACATCTTGTGATCCCTTCCACCCCTATTTCTCCTGTGTTTATAGTGCCATTAAATATGATAGCTTTGTTGTCAGTGGGATAGAGGCTCAATAAAAATTTCCTATCTTTCTGGACAAGAAAACAAGTTGTGGGGTTTTTTTATATAATGTTGCTGTTCTTCACTGATGACATGATGTCTTAGCACTTGCGAAAATTCAGTGTCTGTGCTCTGACCTCTTTTTTTCCACAAAAGATCTTAGTAATAACCTCAATAAATTTGAAATTATCTGTAAGCTTTAAGGATTTGGGTAGCTTAGTGTTCTGGTGAAATATCAGTGAATGTGTGTTAAAGTGGATACTAGAAAATTTCCAGAAACTGAGCTGTGTTAATTATGGAAAAAAATTGGTTTAACCAGCATTTATATAAATTTCCAGATTCTGGACAGTTTGTAGCTGATAAACCTTTACAATTGAGTTAGAATCAGCCCATATATCATTTTTTATATCTATAAATTGAAATGGTGCAAAAATGTGAAACTAACTGAAAAAGCATCACTCTTGTGAATAATGATAAAAAAAATTAGCACTTTTCTCAACTGAAGTCTGCACCATTTTGTTAATTACCTGTCTTAGCTCTGGATCTGAAATCACAGTCGTTTAAAAGCTCAGTGAGCGGTGACAGATTGTTCTTAGTAGACACACCCTTAGTAACTAAGTAGCTGATGGTTACTGAGGTTTAAATAAAATCAAAATGCTTAAATTCTACTTCTTTGAGCACATAGCAGCTCTGCATTTTTTGGAGAAAGACCTAATAAATGAAATGGTGAGATTCTGGTGACTCTTCCACGGTTTTATTTAAAAATAACAGAGTAATGCCTGAAGTTCATAGGGATTGGTCTTTTGCCACAACTAATCTGAGCAGCTAATTATGCCAGTTACAGATAAGATTTTAAAGAAACATCTAATATGTTCCAAATAAATCTGAGGCTTGCCTGTAGTTAGTTTAGGAAAAAAAAAAAATAACCCACAACAACAAAAAAACAAACCACAAAACCCAGAATTTTGAACATCATTAGTTTTTTCTGTATTCATTATAAGCATTTGAAAAAGATGGGGGATTTAAGATAAGCTGCTGTACCACAATGATCATCTTGATCGATGGGTTTAAAGTACCTTCACAGGAGGTAAACAAATGGAAAAAGGAAACCATAAAATATGGGAACATACGTATTGCTCCCAAGCACAAGGATGAGATGGGAATCAGATATAACCAACACTGTAATTCAGAACTATACTATCCTAAGCCCAAGTTAGCACTCTGAAGGACCATTTGTCAAAGTAAGCACTCCTTTACCTTCCTCACCTTAGAAATGTCCCCTCTCTGAAGCACTGGGTCTGCTGAAACTTCTTGTTGAAGCTTCCTGCCACACAGGACTTCCCCAGGACTGGAAGAATAACTCACCAGCTAGCTCTGGCTGGTTGTAGGCTATTTTAGCTTTAGCAGACCAGAAAAACTAATATAGTAGACATCAATTATAGACAGCTCTCCAGGAATTTTAAACAGTTTGTAAGTAAGGTAATTAAGCACACGTTCAGCTTCTGCTCTTGTTCCTGCAGAGGTACTGAGAAGGCACAAGTCTGACTTGCTGGGAAACTAAAACTATCAGCATGGGAAAATGCACGGGAAAATAAAACAACCAGCATAACTAAAGAAACCTTTTACATACATCAGTAGCGACTGAACAGATGCTCACACTCGGGAGGTCTGACACTGAATTTAAGGATCAGTTAGCTGCCTCACTGGTGAGGACAACAGCACTGGGCCCTACACTGAGGGAGGCTCCTGAGGGCTTCCCCAGCAGCACCACTGTGCACATGGAGGGTGCACACGAATCACCCGGGTCCATCCAGGAACAATTCCATCCGGGTCCATCCAGGAACAATTTCCCCAGCAACCCAGAGAGCTCCAGTTGTCCTCGTTTCCAAAGCTTCTGCCCCCCACCCAGTTTTGCTGTCTGTCTTGCATCAGTTGCTCTGTAGAGTTAATTCATAGATGTAAGAGACTTTAGCCCAGCACCCAATGCTTTAGGTAGGACACTAGGATCCTCCAAAACAAAAATCCAACAGAAGGTTCCAGCCCTTGGTAGCCAGTCACCATCAGACTGACTCAGCCTTCAGGCCAGGTCACAGTGTGGCATCAGGAAAAGGGCAAAGAATACTGGATCCGAAATCATTAGCAACAAGATATGAAGTATTTATAATCTCTGATCCTTCTCAGAAAGCAGCAGAAACCACACCGGGTACAGAAATATTTATATGCTAAATTAACACTCTCAGTGTGCAAGACATGAAGTCATTCCTGTCACAAATGAGAAAATCCTTGAATTCTTGCCAGGGAATCTGGACACCACAGCGGGACACCTGAGCTGCCTGCAAATCTGGAACAACTGTTGGGAAATAATATGTTGTGCTTGACTTTGATCTCTCAAATCTCAGCCTAGCAGACTGGCTGTTTCTTATGAGATCCTTCTGAAGCCATGAGCTTGCTTTCTTTTGCCCCTTGCCAAAGGTGTGCTATTTTGTAAAGGAGACCCTGCCCTAGCGTACTGAAACCTGCCTTTGTAGCATGATGAAAAAATATACCCTGACTCCTCTGCGTCTTTCCAGGTATTTTGGACGACAGCTGTCTTAGGAGTACACTGTCAATCCCAGTGGAAGAAAACACCTGTCACCTGGAAGGGTACCAACGGACAGTCACATCACCAGACAGGGTGGGGTGGGATAAGTCAGTGAAGCCTACTCTAAAATGTTCATAAAATTAAAATAAAAAGCCCAAATCTCTTATGATCTACCAACGCCACCACCACCACCACTCCCCCCCAAAAAAGAAGGGGGAAAAAAAAGGACAAGAAAAACCAAGATATAATGAGATCTACCTGATGTACTTTTTTTTTTTTTTGGTAGTTGATACATGACATCATTCCTGAACATCCTCTCCAGCTGTCTAATTTGAGTCTCTACTCTGGAAGACTGCCCCTCGAATGTGAGTCCTCTTTCCCTGTATGCTGCTAATTATACATCTACTTTATCGGCATGTTGCATGCAAAACACATCGTCAAAGTGGCTCCTGGCACAGCGCTTCTCCCTTACCCTCCAGTTTGGTGATATCATTACATTACATCACTGTCTGTGTTAAAAATGAACTGGCTGTCCACACCAAGGTAGATTAAAGCAGTAAGAAGGTTCTTTCCCTCCTCTGGGTTTTAGCCTAATCTTGGCAAAAATGCAAGGACCATAGTGTGTAATGCAAAAAGTTAATTTACCTAGCGTTGGATATACAGGGAAAATTGTAGGGCCAGGAGAAGCACACCATGATGCTGCCTCAGAATACCCTTGCAGCCGCCAGCTACTTGTGCTGAGGGAATTCTTATGCCTGAGGGGATGCCTGAGCCTTTAATAGCCTTCAAGAGATAGTTTTTTTTTTCCCCTATGAATTTTCTAGTGGTGTTGTGCTGTTTAAACAGTTTATTTCTAAATAAATTTCTTACTGGCGCAACCCTCTTCAGTTTGTTATGAGTTCTCAGAAACCACATCCCAAAAGAAACAATTACCATACAAATATCTTATTAGTTCCAGTCTCCAGTTTTCCCTCAGGAATTAATGAGGATTAAGCCTGACACATTTATATGACAGACGTGGAACACAAGGCTCAGAGCTCATAATAACCCCCTCCACACTGTTCATGACAGAAAACTCAGGACAGCTACTGTATTTTAAAAAATTAAGATGTAAAATGGAAAGGGAAGTTTTAAAATAAAGTTAGATAGCCGTGTTAGGAATGAAACAGGCCTAAGTAAAGTAGCTGTGATGCAAGAGAAAGAGTTTCCTTCCACATTCCTGTTCCTATAATCATATGGTTACTAAGTCATTATTATTCAGATTCATTTCAGAAATAGCTGCATCTCCTAATGTCTTCAGTTTCAGAAAAAAAGTTTTACATCTTACAAAGTTGCAACTTAAAAAAAAGGGACCAAAAAATGGCAGAAAAAAATACTACCGTTATCTGCTTGAAATGGATTACAGTGCCATACAAGAAAGCTCAGTGTCTGTCAGTATTTGCCACTAATATATTAAAGACGTGCTTTATAGACAAAAGAGGAGTAATTTACACCATATGAAAAATATCGGTTAATTAAGAAAACCTCGGTTCTATTCTTAGTCAGAAGCATCCTTAAGTCCAATTGCTACTAATAAGTCAAGGAATTCTAAATGTAGCTCTAACAGTATAGCTGCAATTATAACCACTATGTTTTACATACGCATTTTTTATATAAACCCCTTTCTTTTTGAATCAAGTGCCTGAATTAGATACACAGATTAAAAGATCTGGCAGAAGAAATAAAGCCATTAGAAGCCTGTTCTTATTTCCTTAGCTTTTAGAAAAGTATGTTGAATTGACATCTCTTACATGTTGCAGCTGAAAAGACCATTTTGTACAGGCAGTTAGGAACAAGTCAGGCAAAGTCAACCTACAGAAACAATCAGCAAAGCCAACTCAGAATAAAACTGTCTTGCAGTTGAAATTTAATTTGCATTAGCATTAATGCTGAGGGAGGAAGGGAAGTAATTTTTTTATTCAATTGCATGTGCATGGTTGCTGAC
This sequence comes from Scolopax mira, assembly GCA_004320125.1. Taxonomy (NCBI): domain Eukaryota; kingdom Metazoa; phylum Chordata; class Aves; order Charadriiformes; family Scolopacidae; genus Scolopax; species Scolopax mira. The sequence goes on along the minus strand of BJBW01000483.1, from coordinate 14,797 downwards.
TGCCCCGGCAACAGCACACACTCTGTGCCTGCCCTGTCCCCACAAGGGTGGTTTACCTTCACAATAACTATTTGCCACCACAAAACTATCAAAATACATAATTCCTACACACTTGTATCCACTAACATAATGTCCTCCTCCTGAAGGACAAACATACTCATGACAACTGAGGACATGAGTGGAATAGCCATCCTCTTCCTGACTTCTGGCAATTCTAAGTACCCCTTGGTTTCATGGCTTATGAAATGGCACAAGGTCACCACAAGCAACTGCTTGACTGCTATTTAAGTAGTTTCAGGGTGACCATGAAGAAAGATATTAAGTCCTGCTGGACATCTCCAAAATTTGTCTTGGCTTCAACTACCTGTCCAGGAACCTCATGGCCTGCTACCTACCAAACAACATCTGCAAGAGAGCATCTTCTTGTGGGACTTGATCTATATCCACATTGCTCTCAAACATCAGTGTGTCTCTCCCTTCACAATGGCGATGAAACAGCTTTTTGTGTAGTGTTAATCTTTCAGGTGCAACAGGTGGCAGAACTGGTGATACAAAGAAGGCAGGATTGCACAGCAAAGAAGAGGAAGGCCTGGACCAGACACCTCTGGTGTCAGTAGCCCACCTTGGAACAGCTTAAGCTATGTGAGGAGCTGAAAGGCAAAGGCAAGAGAGCTTGATACCAACAGAGCAGCTCCTGCTTGCCAGTAACAACTGCTATGGACAGACTGGGAGAAGAACCTTCACCAACTACCCAGGGGAGTATGCAACCCTTAGCGAGATGTCCCATTCACCTCACTGAAGGTTAGCTGTCATCTGAAAGGTCTATGGCAGCCATCAACATAGAGTGGTTACCATCCATACCACCTATTAACTGTATTTCTTAGGACAGGCTGTCACATCTTTTGCAAGTGCTTGCTTCTCCACAAGGCTACATAAACAGCTTGTGGTATAGAAATTACTTACATGACCAAGAGGTGCTAAAGGTAGGAAATCCCAGTTTTGTGTGATGGCTTCCTCCTTCTAGGGTGTACAGCCCAAATTGTTTCAGATGTGATGAGATCCTTGTATGTAGCTCCAGACCCCTCAAGAAAATGTCCTGTGTGATGGAAGGAAATCAGCACCAGAGAAGTCAGTAAGCCACCGCTGTGACATGAGGGCTTCTTGTCTGCTGTCCCATGTCCTGTACATGGTGATCTCTTTCCCCCTGCTTGACTGGCAAGAGTTTTGCCAGGCCTGACCTTTAACCACGGAGGTGAAGGGTGGTGGGACAGAACAAGGACTGCTGCCAAAGACCAATACAAGCTGTTCCAAAGCTGACAATTTCAGGATGGAATAGACAGGTATGCAGCTTCAGAGCAAAGGATGCCTCACCTTACTGATCAACACTAATAAAAATAAGGACTGCATAAGTACAGGAAAAGTTCAAACAAGTGGGTGTCAGTCAGCACGCTATGAAGGATAAAACTGAGCATGCATAGGTAGCTTCTGCCAAAGGTCTCCAGATCCAGATCCAGATAGGTCATTAAGGAAAGAAATATCTTTATCAGTCCTGTCTATTAAGCTCAGAAAACCAAGACTGCAGTCCCAAATGCATATACAAGATGCCCAGCTTCCAGAAACAGCGCAGCGTCCCTGTCAAAGGAGGAAGGCAGGTGTGTAGGCCAGGGCTTTTGCTCAATCCCCTTCTCTGTAGGACACTCGAGCAGGAGACAAGGGAAGACACTCTGGGACGGGCCTCTGCTGGGTTAGCTGTACCAAGGTTTTAATCAAAGGCTGGTCCAGCCCTTGCAGCAAATGCCATTGGCAAGGCAGCAGGTGTATTTCAACAGCTCTCAAATTCCCTCTGCTATCACCATCATAAACCTAACAGCACTGCACGGCCACCCAGCCTCATCCTGCCTCTTCCACTGACAGGCTAAACCCTGCATTTTCATTTGTATCCCGGATGTGAAAAAGATCATCCTGCTTCAGAGCCTTCAAAGCACGTCTGGAGAGAAGCAGCCAAAGTGCGAGGCCTGTGCTGCGAGAGCCCTGCCCTCCCCAAGAGCCAGACATCGCCCCGTGCCCCCACGTGCCCCAAGGTCTCAGGTCCCACCAGGCCACCATGGAACAGCAGCTGCAGGTGGCAGGCTCTGTCCCAAAGCATCACGTCAGCAGCACCTCTGCTTTTAACCCAAGGAGGCTCCAGCTCAAGTATCTTCGCTGATCCCAAGCACTGTCAAGCTCTGTGTACTTCCAGCTCCACAACAGGCAGTAACTGTAGAGCAATTTCTAAAACAGATGAAGCAGAACTATGAGGTGCAGTAGTAAAGCAGATTAATAAGCGAGTATTAATGAAAGGGGGGGGAAAAACCAGAATTTATGTTTGTTGCCAATGGATATTTCAGTCTAATTTGTGTGACTTGGGTATTTGGAAAAGGGATAAATGACATGCAGGGAAAACTATGTGCTTCTCCGTAGCCTATTCTTGACTATCAGGCAGAAGATGTTCTATTTGTGTACTCCGCTCTCCAGAACCTTAATTCTAAAACCAATTTCCTGTTTCAAAGCAAAAAAGCAAAAATTGTTCCATTCTTCTTCTTCAAAATACAAACTTCTGCAGGCCAGACCACCTCATCATTAACAAAAGCAGTGCCCATTTTTCACCACTGTGGCCTTGTTAATCCCAGATGTAATAACATGCTCTCATGATTTCTTACTATATTCCTCAATGCTTGTCATTGCTTAATAAAATGCCATTGCATTTTTTAAACCAAACAAGATAAAAACATACATTACAAACTTTTCCAATGAGAAATTGTCAGTAATTCTGTTCTTCGCATATTGTAACAAATGTCCTGTTTGCAGCTCTTCACACATAATACACAATAGCTTTGTACAGGCTAAACTACCTGCAATTCAAGCAATGTTTACTGATTTATTTTTAAAAACGGATAGTAAATGTATCCAATCGGTGTGTTCCATGAATTATGAGCATTGCCTGTAAAGTCTACAAAGATGTTAAATCAGTTACAGATCAGGACTGTTGGGAAGAACAGTCTTGTTTCTAATCCATCAGAGATTTAAAATAGCTTATGCAAACATACAATATGACTTCTCAACTAGCGATACATGAAAAACAATTCTGTGTAAATGTGCATGTTTTTTAGAATCCTGAAAACACCAAGTAATAACAGAAAATTCAAACTGGCTTAAATTTCAGTGTGTGAAAGACTTTTATTTAGCACAGGATTAAAAAAACCCAACCACCCAAAAAACCCAAGGTCTTGAAGATATTTCATTCTTCAAGGAAAGTTACATGCTTCGAGATACACTTTTTTAAATCAAAAAGTACTGTATATCTCTCATCCATGTTGTATTTCATTGCTGAGATGGAAAAGGTCCAAAATTGAACCCACCCTGTAATTCACTACTTATCAGGTGGACACTTGTTTTCCTGAAGCAAAATTATTTTTTACAGTATCTTGCAAAACTATACAACTGTCCTATATTACTCAGCACTATTTACCTCTACAGGTATTACTACAGGTAGATTAGTTATCAAAGGCCTCATCTCCAGTATGTCTACCTAACTTCACACAGAACTTCTCCTTTCTGAAGCTACTAATTTTTTTGCCAGATTTAGTTGTAAAACGTCCCCCACACGATCATCTACACTTCTTTTGAAACAATTCTTCCTCCACCTCCTTCCCCCTACCACCACGGTACTTATGTCCCAGTTGCCTGTCACCTTTTCCTCATCCCACCCCAGCACGCTGAGTTCCTTCTTATCCAGACTGAAAATAACCTCCAGGTTGGAAGGGACCTTTAAGACCATGATGTCTGCACCCCGTGAGGGATCCTATAAGCTCCTTCTCCCGCTAGGTGCTACTCACTGAGCACGTCCACCTCTCCTCCTGCTATCACCCTCTTAGATATAATAGGTCGGACATGCTGAGGCCTAGGCACTCGGGCTGCTGCATTGCGGAGGGCCTCTCCCCGAAGATTGATGGTGCTGCCCTGAGCCGCCATCTGCTTTTGAACCCGTGCCCAGCGCCCTCGGCAGCAGCACGGAGGGCCGCGGTCCACAGCGCGACGGGGAGGTACATGGCGGACTTGCGCCATCCTCCCCACGCAGGAAGGGCCTGAGCAGAACCTGGCGCCGGCCCGCGAGGGTGCCGGCGATGCCCCCTCTCGCAGCACTGACCCGGGAACGCCAGCGGCGGAGCGGCGGGGCCCGGCTCTGCCCGCCGCCTGTACACCGCCGAACCGGCAGGGCACCGCGCGCCAACAACCGCCGCACGCGCTCGGCGCAGGCGCGTACCCCCAGCAGGCCGGGGCGGAGCAGGATGAGCGCGAGCGCCGCGCTCCCCTGATCCCCTCCCGTGCGTGCGTGAGTGCGTGCGTGCGTGCGCGCGCCCCGCGCCGTGACCCATTTCACCGAACAAAGGATTTTGCTGGAATCTCAGCGCGAGACCTAAAATGGCGCCGGCGCGCTCAGCCGCCCCTCCCCCTCATGGCCCCCCCCCCGGGATCCGCGGGCACCATAGAGATGGGGCGGGCCGGGGCGGATAGAGCGGCGCTTCGCCCTGCCTTCTCTAGGCGGCCGTAGTCCGGTCTCGGTGGTGCGCGGGAGCAGGGGCGGGGAAGGCGTTTGTCACATCATGGCGGGTGAGGGCGACTCTGAGCCGAGGAAGGTAATGGAGGATGGAGGGGGCGGAGGGACGGTGAGAGGTCCTTGCCGTCCCGTAGCCTCCCTCCGCGGCCCGGTTTGAAGCGGGCGGTTGAGGAAATTGTGGTCTCGCCTCGCTTCGGCCGGACCGGGCCGGGCCGGGCCTGTGATCTCCACAGAGACAGACGGCCGGCGGCGCGCGGAGCCTGTCAGGCGGCGTGAGGGCTCCCCCTCGCCCCGCTGAAGCGCAGCCGGGCGCCGGGAGGAGGAGGAGAAGGTCCCCGCTCCCCCAAAGGCGAGGGGGAGCGCTGTGCAGGGGAGAGGAGCGGGTGTCGCAGGACAGCGGCGATCCCGGCTGGTTTTGCTCCAGAGGAAATAACGAGGGAACAATACCCGGAAAGCGGCTGCGGGGCGGGGGGGGGGGGGGGGGGGGGGGGGGGGGGGGCTGTGTTTGTTTTTCCACCGACCCCGCTGCGGGGCTTTCTCTCCGCGGGTGGAACGCTGTGGGGACACTTGAGCCCTCGTAGCGCCGGTAGTTAGCAGTGTCTGGAGTCACAACAAGTGATTTCAAGTATAGCAACAGGTGAAATACTATTTTAAAAGGATGCATCATGCTGCGAGGCTGCAGCGGGAGTACCTTCTTAGCTAATAACAGCAACATATCAAGTAGCTGTTATTCCGTAGCAGAGTACTTGAAATTACTTGTTAGAAGACTGGATCAACATTGACCAAATCCTTTTTGTCTCATTTGCACACAGGGGTTATGTGGAAACAGCTGATGGTTGTCCCTAGGGAACATAGATAAAATTATTGATGGATATTTCCATACTTGCATACAAACCCAGCTGTTATCAGATGCTTGCCATCCCTTATGCCCTGGTCAGAGGTGTTTCACAATGGCTTGTCTCACAGAGTTGCCAGCCCTCCACACAGGGTTGACTATAGTACTCCATCTTCAAAATCTCTGCCCAAGTACAATAGCTTTACAAAAATTAAAAAGCGTTTAAAAGTCGCCTTTCAACATTTTAGTTGATACAGTTGCACGTGTGGTATTTAGTGATCTAAGGATTCCAACACAGTAGAATTAAGACTAATTCTTACACCATCCCTAACAAAATAATCAATAGCAGAAAGAGGTGCAGATGTTATTTCAGTGTGGACACCTTAACCCTGACCCAAGTCATCTTAAGGCCTTTTTGGATGTGGCTTCCCATTGAGGTGCCACCATTGAGGTACCAATGTGTATTTGCAGGGATGTTTGTCGGGGGGAAATACCAGTAATATTCAAGTTTTTGGGTTATCAGAAGCCAGTGTAGACATCTCTGAAGTGAAAAATGTATTTGTCAGTTCACAGTTGGGTTTATGAATGCCATATGAAATTACCATTTGAAAGTTAAATAGAAAACTGATTGATATAAGCTAGAGTAGGTTATAGATGTGAGTCAGAGTTTGAAATGGTTTGAATAATTTTTCCTAGTAGGTTCATTTAAAAACTTCTGTGTTGTGTATAGAATTATTTCTGTACATAGCCCCTGCCTGCACATAGGATTAGCTTAAAAATTACTCGCGTATGAATGTTTTTATGCAATGCTTAGTATAAGGCACTCTAGTACATGCACTTTCTCCAGTAATTGCACTTTTTTAAAGCACTTTTGCCTTTTCAGATATTAAAATTATGTGGCATAACTAACTGCATAATGGATTGTAACCATACAAACTATACAAACAACCTGTTTGTTGTGATGTATGTTGGTTTGAATAGAGATCCTGGATTCTTAAGGGATTTTTCGCTCCCTTTTTTGGGGAATGTAAAGGAAAAAATGAAATAGTTCTTTTATAAGATTCAATAGAAAGGATGGATCAACGGGTTTGTACAAAATGATCTTGCCTAAATCAATAGTTAATTCTTCCAAAGCCATTCCTGATACAGCTGTGCATGTTTACTTTTTGCTCAGTTGGCATCACAGTCTTCTACAAATATAAATTTTTAAAATGTGTAGTATGGTTTCATTTTGTTTTGTTTTGTGTTTTTTTTTTTACAGTCCTTTAAACTCCTAGGATTTCTTGATGTTAATAGTGTCCCATGCTCACGAGAATCTGTGCTCTATGGCTCCGTGGGATCTTTAGTTGTGGGTCTTGGACATTTTTTAGCAACTAGTAAGTACTTACTCCTTCTGGGTTTTATATATTTATATATAAAGGAAAAATTAATTCCTATTCGCTGTTAGGTTTTATTAATAATGGGAAAACATCCAAAGTTATTTCTCTAATTTTTTGGAGGATTTTTGTTTTTCTTTCAGGTAGAGTTAGACGATCTTGTGACTTCGCAGTCGGTGGCTTTATTTGCACAATGTTAGGATACTGGTATGTGAACGTTTCTTGAATTTTGACAGACCTATGTTGACTGCTTTGTACAACATGATCCCTGTGTGACCTTTCACAGTGTTTTTGAAACTCCATAAAAAACTTGCCTAGCAAAGTGTCCTCTTCCTTCTCCCTGAAATATTTCTCTTTTTAAAAGAAAAGAGTTCAATGCCTTTGAATTTTTGTTATTTTTTTTTAATTTGCTGTTGTTTCTTATCAAACCATCCAGTTATTTCCATCTTTCTTCTTCATTCCTTCACGCCTGCCATCCTTCTGTCCTAATCATGTAGACAGCATACTAAATGGTCATGAAATTAAGATCCAAATTACAGAAATTAGCATTTTCCATTGGACTTGTATATCCCGTTCCTCAGCACCTGCTTAATGTTTGCCTTAAAGAAATAGCGGTTATTCTGGTAGTTTCATTATGCATCATTTCATAATGAATTTCACTAGCATTATTATATGTGGTTCCAACTTTTCAGCTGGATGAAGAACTCTGATTTGATACTGTCACTCATGTAAATTGTGTTTTCTTTTCACCCCCTCCTCTAGGTTTTACTGCAGGTACAATCTGGCCCAACACAGGATCCGGCAAAGGATGCTTAAAGAAGGAATGAGAAACAAAATTTTATTTGAAGGCAGTTCTCTTGATCCAGAAAGAAAACAAACTGGCAATGAAGGAAGTGATTCATAGTCTGCAGCAGAGGAATCTGTGGTCTAATACAGCTTTGGGAGAAGGTGGTCCAAAAATGGCAGTCTTCCCTGTAAATGTGTGAGGTGCCTAAAACTGACAAGTCATGCTGGCTTTCCTACCAAATCCAAGCACGAAATTCACAGCAAATCTTTTAAGTCAGTGTACAAGCCTTTGTATGTGTGCGTGTGTGTATATGACTATGTACACAGTTAAGAGTGACCTCCTATTAAACATCTGGGAACTGATATGTTCTACCACAGGGTCTCAGGCAATTAAGGACAGTGTTTGGGGACTGCTTTAACTTCCATTATAAACATTAGTAAAGTTGTACTTATATCTTATTTAAATACAGGAAAATATTTTCATCAGCTGTTCCTTCAGTGCTACCATCTGGTGTGCTCTTTGTAAAAAAAAAAGGGATATTTAAACAGTAGGTAAAGGCTTTGCTTGTGCAAGGTGGGTGATATCAGTAGACTTTGTAAGATTGCTGCTGCAGAATAACTACACATAATTTATATACACTGTGAAGTTGGAAGATTTCCATTGTTGTTCTGTCCGTGTGAAGCTAAGAATAAAATCACACTTCAGAAGCAGTCTAAGCTATGTACGTAATTACTCTTTTTACTTGATTAAAAATCTTGTTTGTCTGTTTAAGTCATTTCCTTACAATTGCTGGAATAATCATTTATGTTACTTGTAAGTAGCCATGGTACAGTAGTTTGTTTCTGGTTTTTGTTGTTTGTTTTTTTTTTTAAAGGCATGTTCTTGTGTATGTCAGCGTACATTTTCAGTTAATTGAAATAACTCTATAATTTCAAGGAAACCGTCTTATTTAGAAATACAGTGTTAGAGCTAAGTGCATATTGGTAAAAAGATGGGTGATTCCTTTCTTACTGCTGTCTACACCAGTGACACAATGTATTTACTTTTTTTGACAAAACGAGTTATAGTATACTACGCTGTAAGCACTTTTTGGTCTAAAGGCATTCACTGGGCAAAAATAGTCTGTTCCCCCCACCCTGTACTTAATCTGAGAGAGTTTGCAATCTGTTAACTCAGGTAAGTGTGGGGAGGTTTGGGAATCCAGATGTAAACAGCAGCGTTGCTCTACTTACTTAATTACTAAATATACATGAGAGCCCAAAACAGACATGCTATTTACACTGAGATAATTAAACTTTTACCCTCTGTGGATTAACTTCTTACAAGAAGAAAACCAGCCTGTATACTCTGGTTCCCTTTTTTTTCCCTCCGTTCCTCCTCTTTCTTCTAGAGCAAACAATAAGGATAAATTTTATGGAGGGCGTTCAGTTGACTAGCGTTATATAACAAGTCTCCAAAAACCCCCTTGAGTTAGTGCAGTGAAACACTTTCTGTCCTCACGGCGAGATCTAAGCTCAGCGCTGGTGAACTGGTAGCAGGCTCTCACCCTGCAGAGAGAAGTGTCTCCCCGGGTGTGTGCTGGGGGGAGGGAGGCCCCTTCCCTTGGGATGGGGCAGGAGGTGCTGCCTCCTAAAGCCCTGGGAGCGGGTGGGAAACTCCTCCATGAGCTGGGGCTCTGCAAGCTCTTTCAATGCGCGGTGGGGTTCTCTCCTGCCTGAGGAGCTGCAGCCTAAGCAGGCCGTCCCTTGCCTGCGAGGTCGTAGTTCGGGAGACAAAGAGAGGCGGGTGAAAATGCACCCTTTGGCAGAGAGAAAAGGGATTGTGGTTCCTACTGACCGGAGAGAAGTGGGCGTGCGCCGAGACGCGTCCTTCAAAGTGCCCGAGTGCTGTCGCTCTGCGTGTGTTCAAAAAGCACAAGCTTTATGATGCTCTTTAAGTTAAAAAAATCTGGGGAAAACGGCAGCGCTGGATCCTCTTCGGTGTTAATTGGTGTTAGTTTAAGCTACTGCGTTTAAGGCTATTAGCTCAATAGCAGCTTAACTGCAGTATTGGCAGTTCTGGCCCATAAGCGTGAATCCCTGGCGGTGCCTGGGCTGCGTAGATAACCCGTCTGGTGCTTCTGCTCCCCCTCACACCAACCCCCCTTAAGCCAGGGGTTAACAGGAAAACGGGGAGAGAGGCAAGACACCGGCTGCCTGGCCAACACCTCTCAGCCTCATTACCTGGTAAAAGTTGAGGGGGAACTGAGCTAACCAAAAATCAGAGGTTTTGCTGGGGAAATTAGGACAAGGAAGCTGTGATCAGGACTGGGTCAGTGTGAAAGGGGGGGCCCGCAGTGGCAGAGGGGAGAATGCTCATGGTTAAACATAGGCAGGGAGTGGGCCGGGGGGAGGAAGTCTGACATCATTCCTCAAAGCCCCAGTGCAGCTCCTCCTTCATCCACTCCTGGGAAGTGGGTTGAAAGGGAGTGGTGGGCTACAAACCCCTGAGGGACAGGACAAACCCCCCCAAATCTCAAAGCTGTTGTCATAAATTGGGATACATTCACAAGACAATAATAATTGTAGTAACTTAATAGAAGCAATTGTAACATTTGAAAACAGTTTCCTAACTTTTTTTTTTTTTAAATTAGTAAGCCATATCCCTATTAATGCTAATTTTTTGACTCTAATTCATGGTGGAAACACAGTATGCATCGGTGTCTGGTTGTTGGACTTGATACCTTGCTGCTGATGGCAGATGTGGCAGTTCTTGCTTTATCGAGGTTCAAAACATTCCTCCAATTAAAACCTACTGGACAGTCAGTACAAAGGGAGAGAAACAGCACTTTTGGAGGTGTTTGGTTTCAGCCCTCTGACGGAGCCTGAAAAAGGAGAGAATGAGGTGTAGCAACAATAAGCTATAAAGTTGCTAAAATCTTGTTTTACTGGCAGTTAACCTTACTTGCTCACGGAATGATGACTGACAAGCACACTTAGCTTTTATCCCTGAAGTTAGTAAAATCCTCCCTTAAAAGCAATCTAAAAGGCCACCAAAAAGAATAGCTGGGTTTGTGGCCCCCTTGGCTCCCCCAGACCCTGCGTGTCCTGTCCCCTCAGGAGCAGTAACTCTTGGGAAAAGGTGTTTGCCCACCCCCGGGGGGGCAGGAGCACTGGCTGGGGGCTCCCAACAGCCAGCAGGGTGTGCGCCCCCCAAGCCTTTCCCGAGGGAAGGTGGTCAGGCTTCAGGCTGGAAGGTGGTAATCAGGTTAATTGTCACCGTTCCCCAAACCATGGAGCGCTAGAAAGGAGGGGTCATCTCCCGGCATTAACAGATGGGTTGGGCTTTTGGTAGGGTGATTTATTGGATGCAGGTGGAGGGTGAAATTACATTTATTATTTCTGGTGTGAGCCACCCAGGATACAATGAAGTACTGTGTGAACTTAGTTGTAATGAGCTCCCAAGTGAAAGATTTCCCCAGCTTAGCAGACTAATTCCCGTGCTTCTCTCCTTCCCATATTGAGGCATTTAGAGCACAGTGGTCACCAGTGAAAGTTGTTTGGTTTGCTCCATTTAAAGTCTGAAACAAATCTGTTATTGCCATGGAAAAATGATCCAAACAAAGGTTTTACAGCACGTTCAGATGATCAAGAAGATGATCCTTCGATGATTTTTTTTCTTTCTTTTTAAACTGGAGAGCCAAGAATTAATTGCACACCAGATGTGGAGCTGAGTTTTAGTTAATGTGACTCAAGGCCTTGGAACATCTATCCTTCTTAGGCCTAACATGGAAATAGTACACTAGGCAAGGGTGGCTGCTCAACCTTCAAACAGGGACGGTGCGCAGGGTGATGAGGAGAAGGTAGAGCCTTGGATGAGATGGTTTGAGGACTTTTATTCCTGGCTAGCACCACCCTGGCTGAGACTGTTCGTGGGCCCCCACCTTTTCATCCCATCTGTTTTTTCTGCTCTGCATATTTTTCCTGAGAGCCCTCCAGCAGTGGGGCTGGCAGCTCCTGCAGGAATGCTCCTCCTGCAGCATCCCTGTATCTTCTTGTTCTAAAGATTAAGACTGGTTTGTCTGAGGAGGATATTTTAAACCTGCCAGCTTCCGTCAGCTATAGTGAGCAAGACTCTGTCAGAGCCCTCAGCTTTCCTGCAGGGGCCAGGAGCCCACTGGCAGAACCTCAAATGTGCCTGGGAGCAGACAATTACCACTGTAGGGCTCTTTCTCTTCAGGCTGGCTGCAGCTCCAAAAATACCCAGCTTGTGGTAATGTATTGAACAGAACCAAAGATCCCCCCTCTCAGTCTTCATGCTCTGGAGAGAGGGAAAGGCACACTTCGCTTATTTTTTAAACGTGATTATTTTGTGAAATGCTGTTACAAAAAGCAGCTTCTATTGGCTTCTATTCCCCAGACAACAGATCCTCATCTCTCCTATTGATGGCAAATGGCTTGTGATCAACTCTGGTGATCACGGTGTGCATTTATCCATGAGATAAATGGACATACATGCAGATACGTGCGTGACAGGTTTTCAGAGTTCACCTAAAAGCTTTACAACTCTGGCTTCACAACTCATGCTTTCCAGCATTCAGGGCGAGAGTTCTTACCTTTACCTATGCCAGGTGGCCAAACCATCAAGAAAGACCTTTCTCCACCACCTCATCGCTGTGACACTGCACATATGCCATAGACACGGGGTGAGAGATCCACCCAGCCCATTTGCTCGTGGTTCCTCTACAAAATTCACAGTCGGGGTGCCCACAGTCCCTGCCAACAGAAGATTTAGGTTATGTTACTTAAGTGATTAAAGGAAAGCTAACATCCCCTTCCCTGTCAGGAAATTTCAGGCTCTGGCTGAGATAGTAGCAACATCACTGAAGGTGAAAAGCCAGTAGCTGATTTATTATTGGGTAGATACGTTATCACAAAGGGCTGTAGCAGGAGTCCTTCATAAAGAAAATACAGAGCAAAAAGATTTCCAAAAGCTTATTCCTGAGAATAAAGGGGGTGATACTCTGCTCAGGCCCACTAAAGAAATCCAGAACTACCAGTATTTATCA